>JACEEZ010023949.1:2500-17500 GCA_016584305.1 Chionoecetes opilio
ACGAGGCATCCAACTTCAGTTCCGTGAAGGAGAAAAGTGACTCCTTGGTGACAAGGTCACTCAAAGTGACCGAAGAAGGATCTTGGGGTGCTGTCGTCCATCGCTTCTTGTCGAGGTCCTTGTCAATGGCCAGCTTCTCCACCATCTTGGTCTTCTCCTCGATCGTGACTTTGTCGCTGAACAAGGCAAGGCCAACAAGGTCCGTTCCCAAGTACCAAAAGTGCCGCTTGAAGGTCTTCACCGTGGGCTCCGAGATCTTTGAGTTGAGGTCTCTGTACTTGTGGAGATCATGGAAGAGGACTTGAAAAAGGAGCGTCTGCGGCCAAGGGAGCCTCGAACCAGACACGGGCGTAGATTAGGATGATGAACACACTCATCTCCTGGAGGCTACGCAGTTCCCTCGGCGTGAGTTCGAACTCGTTCTTGAACATCGTCATCTTGAGCGTGTAGATCGCCTTCGCCATCCATCTCGCGTAGTGGTGAGCTCCTGGTTTGCGGAAGGTGGTGGGAACCTCCCCCATAATGGCCTTTGCGGTTAGTTCCGCTAACTCTTTATAATCGTCTCTTGTCGTTGCGGCCGCCATGGTAAGAGCCTCAAGGGTCGTCCTCTTCCATTCGTCATGGTCAGCCAATCGTGGGTCGTTGATGATCGTAGCATTGGCTTTTATGAGAGTGGGCCACTTTTTTTGGAACCGTTTGAATATTTGAACGTCTGGGCCGATCGTAGCGTCGCCAAAGGTGGCCTTGAAGGCTGAAGCCAGGATGAGATCCATAACGTGGTGGCGGCACGCCAAGTTCAACAACGGACGACCTAACTTCTGTTCGAGGAGTGTGCAACAGCCAGCATGGACGCCCGTGTTTGAAGCGGTGGTGTCGAAGCAGAGACCTCCAACTCTGTATTCGAACTTCCAGTGTCTGATGGTCTCCTCGACTTTGCTGGCCATTGCTTCTCCGGTACCGGATGGCAAGGCAGGGATAGCCAGGGGCTTCTCTCCTTCAAGGGACGGACTGGTGACAACGATGGCCAAGCGATCGACATGACCTTGACTTTCTGATCCGGGCAAGAGTTTCCCGTCCCAATGAAGGATGAGAACCGCGTCGTGCTCCTGTACTTGGTTTCGATAATCCTTGACGGCTGCTTCTGCTGTCTCCTTCCGCAACACTTTCCGATTTCGGCGAATGGACGAGGTGGACGGACTCAGCACTCCCTGGTCTGCAGCGATGGCAGAGAAGACGTGGTGGGCTCCGCGAGAGGTCAACTTGACCCTGTCAGCTGCTACTGCCACCTCCTTCGTGATCTTCAGCCTTTTCAGACGAGAAGCAGAGGCAGCGGCGCTTCCCCGAGCAGAAGAGTTGGTGTCGGACGAAAAGTTGATGAATCACCACATTCAGCAGTGGCGGAACTCCCGGTCACCAACTCAATCATCTCTCCCCTCTCCAGAGTCTCTGCTAACTCCTTCTCCTTCCTCCTTCTCTCAGCAGCCAACCTCTCATATTTCCTAGACTCTTTTGCCATGCTCTCCTTGTCAGCCCGTCAGGGTGGCAAGGTTGGTAGAGACGTGACCTCGCAATGTGCAGCGTCCCTGCGCATTCGGTCAGCGGTTCGAGTCCGCCTAGTTCGTGCTGACGTGGCGGCGCTTTGTATAGTCAATAACCTTGTAGTTGGTACTTGCAAAGTGTCTAGATAGGATGAAAATCTTATCTCTCTCCTTGTCAACAGTACTCATTACCATTTTCCTCTGGCCCCTTTGGTCGTCGAGGAAGTCCTTGTCCTTTTGTTTGAGGTGGATCATGGAAAAACAAGTGGCAGGGGCTGCGGTGTCGAACAGTGACGCCAAGTGTCCCTGGAGGAGGGCGTCGGAGACCTTGTCCCACTCGGATTGACGTTTATTCGCCTTCTTACGAACTTCGTACTTCTCGACGAGGGTTTTCAGTTTTTTCATGATTGATCGCAGCGGGACAACATGAATATGGGCCCGTTCCCAGACTCTGACGACTTCGTCGATGACAGCTTTTCGATTGTCCTTGCTATTCGATCCATGACATAAGAGTCGCCGCAGAACATCTTCCCCTGTTGGAAGGACAATCTGGCTGAGGGCTTCAATGGGCTGTGCCAACAAAAACAGCTCAGTCTGTTTCCGAGTTGAACGCACCATTTTGACCTGAGGACAAAAAGATAATGTTTTTAGCTTACTTCTGGGTTTGACATAATAAATACAGAGCTATATAACAGCAAAAACTACGTGGGGGGTTTGCCCCAAACGAGTTGCCATCGCCAAGAAGTATATCTAAAAGGCATGGAGCCCAAAAACACTGTGTATGGGAGGTACACTATGCTAGGGGGAAGCAGAGCAAACTTTCGATCACTCGGTGCGACCCCTCAACATGCTTTTATTTGGACGAGACTCTGGATTTAGGAGTTTCTCAAGAACCCTCACAATAATTCACGAGTGCAAAAACGAATAGTTTACTTTGAATTTCTTACACTATAAAAGTGAACTACCCTAATATCCATACTACCTACTTTTACATACAAGATTATACTTTGTTCTGGGATCACTGAAGATAATGATGGTCATTTTGGATGTCAATTAATTTGGTAAGAAGAGAGAGAGGAGGGGTTTAGTTAAAGATAAAGGGAAGATTGACAAAAAGAAGAGGAGTTGCTTGAAGGTTTACTTTACAAACTGTTGGAGTATTTTAAAATAGATAGATTTCTTGAGGGAAGTAAATAGTGTAGAGGATCTTGATATAATAGAATTAACAGAAACATGGTTGCATTTGTCAGGAAAGGTATTTGATCCGGAAGTCGAGATAGCTGGGTATTAGCTATTTCACAAGGACAGAGTCGGCAGACGAGGTGGAGGATTTGCGCTTCATGCAAGAGATGCATTGCAGTGTTGTGTTAATAATGTTATAAAAACAGATGACAGCATAGAATCTATATGGGTAGAGGTTACGGAGGGAACTGAGAAAATGGTTTTGGGTGTAGTGTATAGGCCTCCAAACTTATGTAAAAAGGATTCAGCTCCTATATGGGAAGAAATAAACAAGGCCTGCAGTTATAATCGACTATGCGTGGTGAGAGATTTTAATCCTCGGAATATAGACTTGGATTTAATTATAGGCGACAGCGACGCAAATTAATTGTTAAATATAATCCAGGATAACTTCTTAAGTCAAGGAATCAAGGAGCCTAGTAGAGGAGATAATATTATAGATCTATTACTGACAAATAGAGACGATTTAGTTACAAATGTGGAGGTCGGTGAAAAATTTAGATAATAGCGACCATTATGAGATCAGATTTAGCTTAAAATGGGAGGTTGGAAAATTAAGTGGCAATAACCATCGAATACCTAATTTCAGAAAGGCCAATTATGCAGGATTAAGAAGACACCTGGAGGTTATTAATAAGAGGTGTGGGATGGAGGGGAAGAATTTTCCCAAGATAAGGAAAGGGCGCTGACAGCTTGAAAGGCCAATTATGAAGGACTAGGAAGGCACCTAAAGGTAATTAGCGCAATTAGATGTGGAAGTGAGGTCGAGGCTGGGTAGGTAATTAGAGCGGTTAGACAGAAGTGAGGTTGGGGCTGAGGAGGTAATTAGAGAGGTTAGAAATGTAAGTGAGGTCGGGGCTGAGGAGGATTATGCCTCATTTGTTAGGAATATAAATGACGAATAGAACATAAATATTCCTTATAGGGAAATAAAATCCAGACAGATATCCACTGTCCATTGGTGGTGATCCAAATTGGATGACCACCAATTTAAAACACAACATTGGAATAAAAAGAAACATTTATATAAGATTCAAGGCAGGATTGGTAAACAAAGAACAGTATAACGTGATGGCAAGGACAGTGAAAAAATTTACTCGAGTTGCTAAGAACAATTATGAAATTAAAGTAGCAGGACAGGCGAAAAGGGACCCAAAGGGGTTCTATCAGGTATATAAAACGAAGACAAGGGAATTAGTTGGGCCGTTAAGGTCAAGACAGGGTGAGGTCTTAAATACGGATGAGGATATATGTAAGTGTCTAAATTATTATTTCTTAAGTGCTTTTACGGAGGAGGATACACAGACGATACCTGATAGTGAACAGATGTTCAAAGGAAACGATGAGGCGAAACTCAAAGATATTGTGATAAATAGGGAAATGGTGGAAGAGGGTATAGATAAAATTAAAAATAAATAAATCACCAGGACCAGATGAAGTGTATCCCAGGTTATTAAAGGAATGCAAGGAGGTTGTTAGCGAGTCGTTAGTGCATATTTTTAGGAAATCGGTTGAGATAGGCGATATGCCATTATTGTGGAGGAAAGGAAATGTTGTTCCCATATTTAAGAAGGGAGACAGAGGACTAAAGTCAAATTATCGATCCGTAAGTCTAATATCAGTGGTGGGTAAATTATTAGAGTCTATTATTGCAAGAAAACATTAGAGAGCACTTAGATAAACATAGTTTGATGAATGATTCACAACATGGATTCACCAAGGGTAGGTCATGTCTCACCAATTTATTGAGTTTTTATAGGAAAGTTTATGAGACGGCAGATAATGATAAGGATTATGATATATATATCTGGACTTTAGTAAGGCATTTGCCAAAGTACCACACGAGCGACTTTTAAATAAGGTTAAGTCTCATGATAGATGGGAAGGTTCTTCATTGGATTTAGAGCTTGGCTAAGTAATTTGGCATCAAAGGGTTACAATGAATGGTTCTTAATCTGAATGGGGACTGGGGACAAGTGGGTTTTCCACAAGGGTCTGTTTTGGGTCCATTATATTTTAGATTTACATTTAACGACTTGGATAGTGGGATTAGCAGTGATATCAGCAAGTTTACTGATGAACTAAGTTAGGTAGGATTATTGGATCACAATCTGATGTAAACATATGCAGGGAGACTTAGATAAACTTAAAGAGTGGGCAGTCAGATGGCATATGGGAATTTAATATTCATAAATGCAGCGTTAGGGAATGTTGGTAGAAAAAAAAACCTGGGGAATAGATACAGCATAAAACAATGGGATCGTTGAAAAGATCAGAAGGTGAAACAGATCTTGGAGTGAGGGGGAGCCCAGACCTCTGACCTAGGAAACAATGCATTGAGACCAGAAAAAGAGCTAATAGAGTTTTTAGGATTCATTACAAGAAGTGTAAAAGTAGAAGTGCGGAAGTTATTCTAAAGCTTTATCTGGCTCGAGTCAGGCCTCACCTAGACTATGCGGTTCATTTTGGTCTCCATATTACAGGAAGGATATAGCCTTGTTAGAAACAGTGCAGAGAAGGATTTATCAAAATGATACAAGGGATGCGTAACTTTAGTTATGAGAGGAGATTGAAGTTATTAAAATTACACTCACTCGAGAGACGTAGAGTAAGGGCCGATCCGATAGAAGTTTTTAAATGGATAAAGGGATTTAATAAAGGAGAGGTAGGAAAAGTTCTTACGGCTTTTAACCAGGGTAGAACAAAAAGTAACGGATTCAAGCTGGTAAAGCGTAGATTTAGAAAGGAAATAGGGAAAAACTGGTTCACAAATAGGGTGGTGAATGAATGGAATGGTCTCAGTAGACAGGTAGTGAGTGCGAGTCATTAGGGAGCTTTTAAGAGGAGCTGGATAGTTTCATGTATGGGGATGAAAGGTGGATGTATTTAGTGTTAGGTGACAGGAGCTACCACGCGTAGGCCTCGCGGCCTCTTGTAGCTTCCTTATTTGCTTAAGTTCTTATGTAAGGTAACTAAAAGAAAGTTGTAACATAAAAAAAAAATTTATATAGACAAAAATCTTCATCTCAAGGTTAATATAAGCAAAACATTGTTGTTGTTTGATCAATAAGTACTGTTATTCCTTTCCGTTTGAACACTTGTACAGTGAAAGTAACACGGGCAAGTAAATAATGTAAATAATGATTTTAAATAATGAAAATAAAGGTAATACACTGTCCTTTTACTCCATATATGCTGCTTTGGAGGTGGAAGGCTGCTCTCTCCTGTGCTTGGCCACCACTTTCAGGAGGTACTGTTGCTGGACTTCGTCCTTGGTGATGATCGAGTTGAAGGAGGTGGCCAGGGCGATACCTCTCTCCGCCGTGTCGTTGACCACCTTCATCTGCGAGACGTTCCTCTTCATGTCCAGGAAGGTGGTCTCAGTCTCCCATGGCTATCCAGGGTCCTCCTAGTCCTGGAGGTCACGAGGTCCTTCAGGTCAATGTCCGGGGAGAACCTCTTCCCGTCCAGTCGATTGAGGCCTTTTCTCTCACGTCTGAACAGGTTCCTGACCATGGCCTCCTTCTCCTCATTGCTGATTCTCTCGTCCATGAAGGACAGACCCACAAGGTCCTCCGAGACGTACCAAAGGTGACGACGGAAGGCTTTGAGCGCCACGTCCGCCACACCTGGTTTGGGGATCCCTCGAGAGAGGTCTCGCATGAACAGGAGGTCGTTGAGAGGAGCTCGTTGAGGGACCATGGCCTCATTCCACTTAGTGGCGTACAAGAGGGCCACGAACAGTGAAATGTCCTCCATGGCCTGCAGCTCGTGAGCGGTCAGCTTTACTTCACCTCGGAAGAGGAACACCTACAGAGCGTAAATTCCCTTGGCCATCCACCTGGCTTGGTGGAAGGCACCTGTGGCCCGGAACCTGTAGTTTTTCCCGAGGTCTCCTCCCAAGACCAGGTACGAGAGCCAGAGGAGTTCTTCGTAGTCCTCCCTAGGGTGAGTGCCGCTCTCCAGAGTACTCTTCAGCTCGTGGAGGACTCGCTCCCTGTGCTCTGAGAGCTCCCCAGTCAGAAGAGCATGGAGTCTATCCTTTTCCATGGCAGAGCTCCAAGAAGACTGGTCATTAAGCTCCAACGATTCCTAAATCAAACGAAGAGAGGGATGTTGGGTTTCCCGGGGAGGGTCCGTAGGAGCTCTTGAACACGTCCCCCTTTACGACCTCCAGCACGTGGTGTCGGCAGCCACCCAGAGGAACTTGCGTAAAGGCCTTCCTGGATCTTCGGGCAGGCTCCTTCATACAGCCCCGTGTTTGATGCCGTCGTGTCGAACACCAAGCCCTGAACTCTGGTCTGCAACTGAGCCTCCGAGATCGCCTTGAGGACAGCCTCTCCCTGAGCCGTGCCTGTGCTGCGGGGTATCTTGGGGACTCCCAGGAGATGTTTCCCTATCCCCAGCCGTGACCAGGATGGAAATTCGGTCGGCCTGGTCCTTCCCCGACAGGTCAGGAAGTAACTTCCTGTCCCATGGACAAGGACGGGAAAACCCCCTCCGGAATGTTTATCCTTTCCGACTTGGCGATGGCCTCCCCCATTCCTGATTCTGTGGCGTCGGATGGTGCTGCGAGACAAGGAGAGACTCCCAGGTCCTGTCCGGATGCCATTGCAAAGGCTCCCATCCCATCGCCCCCCGGGTCTGAGACCTTAAACTGATCCAAGGTGGAGGGGATGCCCGCAAAGAGAAAGGCCGTGGGATTTTGCTCCCGCACTTTCCCTCTGTTTCGGGTGACTGGACCGGTTGAGGTCTACATTGCTGTCGTCTGTTTCCCCCAGCGGCGGAGGACGAAGACGAGGTCAGCGGTCAGACAGTACGACGGAGGTCATGGCTTCCTTCTCCTTCTTCGAGCGCTCCTTCCCCACTCTTCTGCCGCTCCCTCTCCTTCTTCCTCTATTGGGCCTAAACTGTGACGCAGTCTAAGGGCCCGCCAGGGGACGAGGGCGCTCGGTCCTCCCGCTGGCTGTGAAGAAAAGGCTTTGTCCTCCTCCACGGTATCCGATCGAGGGCATCACTGCTGGGCCTTGTCAAAGAGGTCCTCCAGGTCCCCCTTGAACATTTCCTCTTTCATCCGGGCGGTCTCGGATGCCCGTTTCCGATGTTTTGGAGGGACTCGTACTTGGCCACCAGGCTGAGGCGCTTCTCCTTGACGGTTCGGAGAGCGGAGGCCGGATCCCGGCCCTTCCCCCGATCAAGGGAAATGCCTCTATCACCACCTTAGTGGCCACGGGTTTGGTCTTCTTCTCGATTCCGTGATGGAAGTAAAACTTGCGGGGCACTGCCCTTTAGAGGGCAGCCTGGCGACGTGTTATCTCACATTCAGAGGTCCAGTAAGCCACCCTGCACGCTCTCTTGTAGAAGTCACATGCACCTGGGGCAGAAAAAAAAACTATACTTTAGGGGGTATAGAGTATATTTGATTTCCAATCAAAAAGTTTAGAATATCTAGGAGAAAAATTTATAGTATTGTTTTAAATTTTATCCTAAATAACATTAACCTTATCTTCTTTTATTATAATATTAACTCCTGCTTTATCAAAAAAACTATTATTGATCGTGATAAAGGCAAGTTGCAAACATAGTCCCATCGGAACGAAAATTTTTCATGGACATGTCTAACAGGAAGTGAAACAAGATCGACATCATGCCCGCTACATTACACAACATTATATTTTCACTATGTTTTTGGACAATCATAATTAAAATTTTATATATATATATATATATATATATATATATATATATATATATTTCTATATATTTTAAAATTTTATATATATATAAAAAAAAGAAGAGAAGGGGAGAGAGAGAGAGAGAGGAGGGGGAGAGAGAGAGAGGGGGTCACCAATGAGGGTAGGTCAATTACTTACATCTGTGTTTGCGCTGCGTGTATGTATGAACTTTTTTTTAATATACAATCATATATATAATTTTATAATATATTAAAATATATTAATATATCTATATAATAATTTAATATAATATATATATTAGGAATATAATTATAAAATATATATATAGTTATATATATATTATATATAATATTTATATATAATATATATATATATATAAATGGTATTCTTAGGTAGATACATCTTGACATTTCAGAGTGACAAAGACACTCGTCATTCTTGGGGTTGTTTATGCGCAACGTTTCGCCAAAAGACACTTGGCATCATCAGGCTAAAATAGTTAAAAAAATTAATATACTATACTGCTAAAAAGGGATCATCTAAAAGAATTTTTTTAAACAATAAAATAATCCTATATTATCTAAAAAATAATAAATAATAAATAAAATAAAATTAATACTTTACGGACCTTGGTGTGTATGCTGTCTGAGTTGACAGAGGACTGAATGAACATTAATTTGCGGGTAACATTTCGGCTCGTGTGTTGCGATCGAAACGAGAGTCGGACAATCGAAACAGTGTGATAATCATTTGAGTATATGTAATTGGTATGAAGTGACATGGTTATTAAGATCAGGGGACAAATGCTTGATGTGTATGGATTCTAATAATTTAGTGTCACTAGGGTAGTGTGCCTTGGATAGGATACTAAAGTCATTCATCCAAAAAGGGTGATCTAAATCATGTCACGCTCACATGATTTAGATCACCCTTTTTCTATAAATATCTTTAGTATCCTATCCAAGGCACACTACCCTAGTGACACTAAATTATTAGAATCCATACACATCAAGCATTTGTCCCCTGATCTTAATAACCAAGTCACTTCATACCAATTACATATACTCAAATGATTATCACACTGTTTCGATTGTCCGACTCTCGTTTCGATCGCCACACACGAGCCGAAATGTTACCCGCAAACTATTGTTCATTCAGTCCTCTGCCAAATCAGACAGCATACATACCAAGGTCCGTTAGGTATAAATTATATGTTATCTATTATTTATTATTTTTTAGATAATATAGGATTATTTTATTGTGTGAAAAAATTATTTTAGATGTTCGCTTTTTAGCAGTATAGTATATTAATGTTTTTAACTATTTTAGCCTGATGATGCCAAGTGTCTTTTGGCGAAACGTTACGCATAAACAACCCCATGAATGACGAGTGTCTTTGTCACCCTGAAATGTCAAGATATATTATATATATTATCTATATATTATATATATATATATATAAAATATATATTATATATATATATATATATATATATATATATTATATATATATATATATATATATATATATTATAAATGTATATATATCCTATATCAATCGTTCTTGCCATGAGTAATTTAGTAAATAATATATGAATTTACTACCACAAAGTGTTTTACCTCTATTTTTGCACTGTATATGCAGATAAAATATCACATAATTGGTTTGCAGTTTCCGGACTTGCGGTTGCGGAAGTGTGAACTTCAAGAAATTTGCGGACTGCGGTTGCAGAACTGAAGGATTGAAGTTTGCGGATTTGCGTTGGCGGAAGTGGAATTTCGTTTGCGGTGCCCAACTCTGGTGTGTGTGTTGGGGGGAGGGGAGAAGCTGCATTAACCTAGTGTGGTCCGAGCCGTTGCCTTACGTTCCTAATTAATGTTCACAGCAGCTGCACCAGACGCCAGTTGACAGCCTTCATAACAGCTGTTACTCAAGCGTCTGTTTCCCTCCACGTGGCAGCTGCATTTTGCCCTCAAGTTAAGGTACAGAGAGAGAGAGAGAGAGAGAGGAAGAGAGAGAGGGAGAGAGAGAGAAGGAGAGAGAGGAGGGGAGAGAGAGAGAGAGAGAGAGAGAGAGAGAGAGAGAGAGAGAGAGAGAGAGAGAGAGAGAGAGAGAGATTTTAGTTACGGTTGATCACACACCACACACACAAAACACACACACCCCACACACACACGCACACACACCACACACACACACGCACACACACTGTAACATCCCTTTCACCAGCACCAAAAACAACAACAACACCCAAAATAAAACGGACACACTACACACACACACACACACACACACACACCACACACACACACAAACACACACACCTGGGAGCCCCATTTTATTTCCACGCCCGCAGTCCCAATTTCACCTGCCGCGGAAAAATACCAACTTTATTAATTTAGACCACGATTACCATGTCAAAGGATACTGACGAACCGTGCATGGGAGGAGTCAGGATAAGGATGAAGGATGCTAGTCTGCTCATCCTATGTCATCCTTCTCATCCTTTTCGTTATCCTGTTCTTGCTATTCATGTTTTTCCTTTGCTGTAATAGGTTGTAAAAGGATTGCTTGGTGGGTTAATGTAGTTATGATAATTTGTTAAGAGGTATTGAGAGAGAGAGAGAGAGAGAGAGAGAGAGAGAGAGAGAGAGAGAGAGAGGAGAGAGAGAGAGAAGAGAGAGAGAGAGAGAGAGAGAGAGAGAGAGAGAGAGGAGAGAGAGAGAGGAGAGAGAGAGAGAGAGAGAGAGAGAGAGAGAGAAAAAAAAAAAGATAAATAAAAAGAAAATATAGTACATAATTCTAAGTAAAATATAAGGGATTAAGAATACAAAAAAGTAAATTACGTTGATGTTAAATATTAATAAAATCCACTATAATAAATCCACTATAGAAATATTAATCTAACAAGTCAAGAATAAAGAATGTTGAATTAAAGGCTTTTGGGTCGTAAAAACGTGCGGCCTTTACCTCGAGGTGTTCCGGAAGCATAAATATAAAGAGGTCTGCCCTACCTGTAAATTTCTCTCTCGTGGAAAATGATAGTATGTGTATGAAACAGGAGGAGGAGCAGGAGGAGGAGGTGGAGGAGGGGGACTACATAGGATTACATAGGAATAACAGACACCAGGAGATCTATTGGTCCATAACGAGGGTATCTGCTGCACTACATACTACTAACTATCAACTACTTGTAAGAAAACAGTTGGAAAATGATACCATGTCCCTAAAGAGGATAGGAACATGGAAGTTTCATAGTGCAGAATGATAGGATATGAAAAATACTAACTACAACTACCACTACCACTACAACTAATCGATATCGGGGTCTAGATATGAGCTCGCACTATCAATACCCATTTACTTTACAGTGCGCGTCAAGTCTGTTTTGAAATGTAGTTATTGCGCTGGCTCCGACAACATTTGCTGGTAACTTGTTCCATCGATGAACGACTCTAATATTGAAATAATTTTTACGGAGATCGGTGATACAACGTTGACAGTTTAGTTTTAAACCATTATTTCTTGTTGTCACTTGAGTTGAAAGCTCGAATAGGTTCTCTTGATTAATAACATCAAATCCTTTTAGGATCTTAAAGGTTTCTATCAAGTCCCCACGGATTCTTCGATCCTTTAAGGAAAATATTAAGTTTCCGCAGTCTCTCTTCATAAGATGAATCTCGCAGAGATAGAATTTGTTTGGTTGCTCTTCTTTGCACTGAATCCAATTTGGCTTGATCTTTTACGAAACAGGGCGACCAGAATTGAACGCCATATTCCAAGTGCGGCCTAACCAAGGACGTGTATAATTGTTTCATTACTTTCAGAGTTTTATGTTCAAAGTTGCGTTTAATAAAGCCCAACATCATATTTGCCTTTTTACTGGCAGCTAGGCAATGCGGTATGGTTTTCAGATCATTACTGATGATGACACCTAAATCCTTTTCCTGCTGTACTAGTTAAAGACTTATTTTGCATTTGATAGTTATATATGAGGGGATCGTTTCTATATCATTTCTTACATTTAATCGGAATTTGAAAAGCCATTATATCCAAATTANATAAAAAAGCATAAAGCAATGTATCGTTGAAAAGATCAGAAGGTGAAACAGATCTTGGAGTGAGGGTGAGCCCAGACCTCTGACCTAGGAAACAATGCATTGAGACCAGAAATAGAGCTAATAGAGTATTAGGATTCATTACAAGAAGTGTTAAAAGTAGAAGTGCGGAAGTTATTCTAAAGCTTTATCTGGCTCGAGTCAGGCCTCACCTAGACTATGCGGTTCAGTTTTGGTCTCCATATTACAGGAAGGATATAGCCTTGTTAGAAACAGTGCAGAGAAGGATGATCAAAATGATACAAGGGATGCGTAACTTTAGTTATGAGAGGAGATTGAAGTTATTAAAATTACACTCACTCGAGAGACGTAGAGTAAGGGCCGATCCGATAGAAGTTTTTAAATGGATAAAGGGATTTAATAAAGGAGAGGTAGGAAAAGTTCTTACGGCTTTTAACCAGGTAGAACAAAAAGTAAGGATTTCAAGCTGGAAAGCGTAGATTAGAAAGAAATAGGGAAAAAAACTGGTTCACAAATAGGGTGGTGAATGAATGGAATGGTCTCAGTAGACAGGTAGTGAGTGCGAGTCATTAGGGAGCTTTTAAGAGGAGCTGGATAGTTTCATGTATGGGGATGAAAGGTGGATGTATTTAGTGTTAGGTGACAGGAGCTACCACGCGTAGGCCTCGCGGCCTCTTGTAGCTTCCTTATTTGCTTAAGTTCTTATGTAAGGTAACTAAAAGAAAGTTGTAACATAAAAAAAAAATTTATATAGACAAAAACTTCATCTCAAGGTTAATATAGCAAAACATTGTTGTTGTTTGATCAATAAGTACTGTTATTCCTTTCCGTTTGAACACTTGTACAGTGAAGTAACACGGGCAAGTAAATAATGTAAATAATGATTTTAAATAATGAAAATAAAGGTAATACACTGTCCTTTTACTCCATATATGCTGCTTTGGAGGTGGAAGGCTGCTCTCTCCTGTGCTTGGCCACCACTTTCAGGAGGTACTGTTGCTGGACTTCGTCCTTGGTGATGATCGAGTTGAAGGAGGTGGCCAGGGCGATACCTCTCTCCGCCGTGTCGTGACCACCTTCATCTGCGAGACGTTCCTCTTCATGTCCAGGAAGGTGGTCTCAGTCTCCCATGGCTATCCAGGGTCCTCCTAGTCCTGGAGGTCACGAGGTCCTTCAGGTCAATGTCCGGGGAGAACCTCTTCCCGTCCAGTCGATTGAGGCCTTTCTCTCACGTCTGAACAGGTTCCTGACCATGGCCTCCTTCTCCTCATTGCTGATTCTCTCGTCCATGAAGGACAGACCCACAAGGTCCTCCGAGACGTACCAAAGGTGACGACGGAAGGCTTTGAGCGCCACGTCCGCCACACCTGGTTTGGGGATCCCTCGAGAGAGGTCTCGCATGAACAGGAGGTCGTTGAGAGGAGCTCGTTGAGGGACCATGGCCTCATTCCACTTAGTGGCGTACAAGAGGGCCACGAACAGTGAAATGTCCTCCATGGCCTGCAGCTCGTGAGCGGTCAGCTTTACTTCACCTCGGAAGAGGAACACCTACAGAGCGTAAATTCCCTTGGCCATCCACCTGGCTTGGTGGAAGGCACCTGTGGCCCGGAACCTGTAGTTTTTCCCGAGGTCTCCTCCCAAGACCAGGTACGAGAGCCAGAGGAGTTCTTCGTAGTCCTCCCTAGGGTGAGTGCCGCTCTCCAGAGTACTCTTCAGCTCGTGGAGGACTCGCTCCCTGTGCTCTGAGAGCTCCCCAGTCAGAAGAGCATGGAGTCTATCCTTTTCCATGGCAGAGCTCCAAGAAGACTGGTCAATTAAGCTCCAACGATTCCTAAATCGAACGAAGAGAGGGATGTTCGGTTCTCGGGAGGGTCCGTAGGAGCTCTTGAACACGTCCCCCATTACGACCTCCAGCACGTGGTGTCGGCAGGCCACCCAGAGGAACTTGCGTACAAGGCCTTCCTGGATCTTCGGGCAGGCTCCTTCATACAGCCCCGTGTTTGATGCCGTCGTGTCGAACACCAAGCCCTGAACTCTGGTCTGCAACTGAGCCTCCGAGATCGCCTTGAGGACAGCCTCTCCCTGAGCCGTGCCTGTGCTGCGGGGTATCTTGGGGACTCCCAGGAGATGTTCCCTATCCCCAGCCGTGACCAGGATGGCGATTCGGTCGGCCTGGTCCTTCCCCGACAGGTCAGGAAGTAACTTCCTGTCCCAGTGGACAAGGACAGGAATCCCCTCCGGAATGTTTATCCTTTCCGACTTGGCGATGGCCTCCACATTCCTGATTCTGTGGCGTCGGATGGTGCTGCGAGACAAGGAGAGACTCCCCAGGTCCTGTCCGGATGCCATTGCAAAGGCTCCCATCCCATCGCCACCCGGTCTGAGACCTTGAACTGATCCAAGGTGGAGGGGATGTCCGCAAAGAGCAAGGCCGTGGATTTTGC
>JACEEZ010023949.1:22500-31366 GCA_016584305.1 Chionoecetes opilio
AGGCTGGTGATGTAGAGAAGAATCCGGGACCAGAATCCGGTGTCGTGGTAGCTGTGGAACTTCAACGTAGGAGGCCTGGAATGTCCGTTAACATGGAAACGCCACAGGCACCCGCCAAGAAACTGTGCATCATACACCAGGCAGTATCCGACGGAGATGAACATTTTGTCAGTCCTCAAAGCCATGCCTCCTGGTTAACCTTACTTGAAGCCGCCAAAGTCAGGAACCATGTCCCCATTCTAGACGTTTCAAAAACGCTTCAGGACAAAGAAGTTCCAATTATATTCTATCATCGAAAATGTAGAAGCATGTTCACCATGAAAAGAGACTTGGAAACTCTGAAAAGTAAAGCAGGTGAATGTAGTAGTGATCTATCTGGTAGTAGTGACTGTCCTCCAAAAAAGTCTTCCAGAACATCAACACATGAATCAAGAGTTTATGCTCCGATCTGCGTATTCTGTAGCAAGGTCAAGTTCAAAAAGCACTCCAATACACGTGAAACACTTACGCTAGCTTCACAACTGAGAGTAGATCAAACACTAAGAGAGAGTGCCGTCAGAAATGCAGACGGCAGGATGATAGCACTAACCAGTAGAGACATTGTTGCCGCAGAGGCACACTACCACGCTTCATGCTATAGGAATTACACTAGGAACAAAGAGGACAGCAATGAGAATGAAGAAGAGAAAGTAACAGATGAATTTATACTGTATCACAAGGTTGAAGGAGAAGCTTACCAAGAACTTTTCGAATACATCAGAGAAGATATTATCCCCAACAAGAGGATTATACCAGTCACCTCCTTGACCACAAAATTGGAATCATTAATGTTGTCTGGTGGAGTTAATCTTCTGAAGGATTCAACAAAGAAGAATATGCACAGAAGACTGAAATCCGAGCTTGGAGGTGCAGTAGAAATATTTTCCGACGACAAGGGAAAGTTGTTGATGGTTCCATTCTGTGTCTCATTAAAGGATTTGTCTTGGAAAATCAAAATCTACATAGGGAGCTCAAGCTTTGGAAGGCAAAGTCTACAGATATCAACAAGATCATAGATCAGACTTCGTCACATATCCGAACGGCCATCAAGAAGGACATGATTTTCACCCCATGGCCATATCATCCGTCTGATGTAGCTACTCATATCGCCATACCAAATGAGTTACAGCGATTTCTGGTCGGGCTCCTCACTGGAGATACAACTAGTACTACGAATAAATCCCAAAGGACTGCTATTCTTGTCGAGTCCAATTTAGCCAGGCTTGATTTTACGCTGTTACACGTGGGCAGTAAAAAAACCCCCAAAAAAATTTTCCCTGCTTCCTTAGGGCCGGTAAAACATCACTGGAAACACGAGGTCATTCGGAAAAATGAAAAAAGTTTGGACATGGGTGTCTTATGACCAGCTGGAAGGAATGTTTACCGCTCTGTGTCTGCAAAGTTGGAAGGGGGTTTTAAAAACCCAAAGAGGCTTTTTCTACCACTTCCATCAACCCCCATGTTTTTCACAAATTTTTTGCAGGGGATAAATAGACAAAACTGGAGGAGACATTTTACGGGAAAAGGTACATCACATCGAGTAAACCGGAATAGGGTCCAACTAATTTTCAGGGGACCTTACCACCCCAGGCCTAAACCTTCCACGCTTTAAACAAACTGAAACAAAGACAGTCAACATTGAACACGAAGAGTTTGAATTTAAATTTAGCCTTTTGCACGTTTTAGGCCCACACCTCTCCCCCAACCCAAAACGAAGCCACATCCTGAAGCCCAAAAAGTCTGCTCAGGTCGCCGGTAAAAAGAATCTGGTCTGGGCCCTTTTGCAAGACAAAAAAAACCCGACTGTCAGAAAAACCCCAAGTTGGACGGGGTTTAAAATATCAAAAAAAAGGGGACCAAAAAAAACAATCTCAAAAAGATGTTTTTTGGGTATCTGCCCCCATAAATTTGCACCATACAGCGTTGACTACATTTTATAAAATTATAAAACATTTCGGATCTAATCAGAAAGAACTATCTCGGGACAAAATTGTCTTACCCATGGAAAAAACCCACTCTATGCAAAACTGTTAAAAATTTACCGGGAAGCAAAAAGGGGGGGAGAAATTTTTTCCCATGTATTTTTTGAGGATGGGAAAATTTCCACACAATCTTTTGAATGCCCTGAGTAAATGGGAAAAAAGCGTTTCTGGGGTTGCGGGTTTTTGAAGGACATAGCATAGAACCCGGGGGTAGCCCGCGGGGGGGGCCATTAAGGGGGAAAATTGCCGGTAAACAGTACAATGGGTGCTATCAGAGGCACAAGGCATCTATAAAGCTTTGATGAGATTTGGCAGGGAAAAGAGTTCACACTAGGGTAAAAACAGCAAAGAGGAGATGACGCTGGATCAAATCATGTGTAGACAAAGGAACGACATATTTTGATGATCTAAAACCACAGAACTTCAGTGATTCCTCGACAGCCCCAAAATTTAAATTAGAGTTGAATCCTTTGGAGGCCTTTTTGGGAAAACACCCCCCGCCACAAAAAGGGGGGAACTTGGGAAATTTTTGGATTTTCATACTTTTAGCCCATGGTGGGGAAGCACGTGATATTGGCCTTTTAACGTCCCTTTCTCGTGGGGGAAACTGGGATTTCACATAAATTGGAATTAAAAACCCTTTGATCCCATGGTGTTTTGCCTACGATAAGATCAACTATGCAGGTCCCAAATCGGGCAAAACTTTGTTTGAAATGAAAAAATCTTCCGGAAAAAATCCTGTGTACTAGACCCTTTCCCAGAAGGAAATTTCTCGGGGAGGGGGTTCCCAGCAATAACCCTTTGGGGGGGGTAACCTGTAGATCAAAAAATTTTTGGGGGGGTTAGGGTTTTAAACAAGGACACTCGGGGACCCGGGAGGACGTCGGGGTTTCACCCCTAAAAGCAGGAGCCATCAAAAGGTACTAAAAACAGCAGAGAAACCGCAGGGAATTTTTTGGACCCTAAGAGACGGGTTGCATGGAACCCAATAAAAACTCAATCATGCTGATCCCAGAAAGCCAAAAATAAAAAAGATGGGGAAAAACAGTTCGCAGTCGCCCACCCCTCAAGCCTCAAGCCGGGGCCCAAACCCCTTCTCAGAGAAGAAAGACCTCATAAGTTTCTACTGCTAAATGGGCCACCAGAGACATTCCCCTCTGCCCTGATTAAAGCATGTCCCTATTGGAGAAAAGGGAGTTACCCAACTTTCCGAAATGAGGGGACTGGAGAACGACCCACCCCCAAAAACTATTCAGATCCGATGAAAACTAAAAAAGCTAAAAAGACTTCACTAATATGTTTTAAGAAAAAAAAGTTTAAAAACAAGTGGGAAATACCCTTGAAAGCTACGGGGTCTCTGTTTGGGTCGCATCATAGTGATGGCAAAAGGGGGCGCAATCTCAAGATTGGGGGGAACATCCTCTCCCCCCCCCGGGGGACCACTACCCGGGGCTCTCTCAAAACCCAAAGACGGTTTTATTCAGGAAAACAAACAAAGCTTCCTTAGCCACAACTTTCCCAGAAGAATGGGGACAGTAGCAAAACCAAACTCCTACAAAATCCCCCTTCGGTGATCGAGGGAATGAACTTAGTTTAAAGAGTACAGGTTGGGTCAAGCCCACGTTTGGGGACATTCCCCTACAAATACTGTCTATGGCATTGCGTGAAAGGGAAATAAAAATACCCGAATAATGTTGTGTTCGACACGTACGAAAGAATTCCCATCAAAAAAAGTGAGAATCGGCACGGGGTGAAGAGACCGGGCAGCAAACTGCAGGGTATTTCCCAAACGCACAGACGTGGGCAAGGAAAAAGTTTCCTGACAGGAATAACTAACAAAACCAGTTGATTAGGGTTTTATTGTCGTGAATTTGGGGGAAAGCCAGTGTTTCGGGAGAAAAAAAATGGAAGATTCTGTATACAAACTGTAAAATGACAAATGCTACAAAATTTCATCACGGGGCAGTGAAAGAGGTAAACCAAACTCCCTTTCCCGCAGGGAAGAAGCAGAAAGGGCCCCCACTTTTCCATGCTGTCCATGTGTAGACAGGGCTAAACCCGGGTGTTGGGGATATGCGCAGAGGAACAGATGTCTTTATCATTTTTGTTTTGGGGTTCCATTACAAAATAGGGCCCCGTTATTCCAAAAAATGGGAAAATAGAACCAGAACTAGATTTTTTGAAATCGGGAAAGCGGGTGCCCCCTATCGGAAAGATGTCTGCAGAGCTCTTTTTTGGTTTTTACATGCATTAAAACTGGAATTTGCACACCCGGCTTTTCGCAGGTAAAAGGGGAAAGGGAAGTGCTTCCAAAATTTGGACCAACAACAGGGAAAAACAGAAAAAACATTTACACCCGTTGGGGGCCCGGGAAAGGACCTCTCCTCAGAACTTTATGGGCAAACTAGAGTGTTTTTACATGTCTCCTCTATGTCCCCCAAAACAGGGATTCACTAAGGTCCAAAAATCCAGGTACCACTTGTTCCCGTGTTAAGAAAGGTTAGATAGAGATCCCTCAGGGTTTCCCCCCTGGGAGGGGGCTGCCCTTTGTCAAAAACCTGGGACAAAGGGCAAAAATACCAGGCCCGGAAAAGGGAAAAGATGTCTTTAGCAAGACCCCGGTGTACCAAGTCCCATTGGCCCCGGGGTGGAAAAAAAAAATGGATGTAGGGGAGGAATTAATTGGTAGTGGATTTTGGGTGGATGGTCGGGGCCCCACCTGAGGGTATCTTGGGGCCCCCCCGGCCTGCAAAATGTTCAAGGATGTGTTTCACTCCCCCAAAATGTGTCTTTTCTGGCAAATGGGCTTTAAGGCACTGGTTAAAGTGCCAAAAATGTCAAAACTGCGGGAATCGTTCATCAGATTTATGAGGAGGGGCACGGACGAAGACGACGATGTTTATGATTAATTTTTATAAAAAGGGGTGTTTTTCCCCAAAGTTTTAAAGGGAATTAGGGGTAGTTATGTACATAAAATATATTTAAAAATATTTCATATGTACATACATATTAATAAATATTAAACCGATTGAATTGGTATATTTTATTTAAAAGCGGAAATTTTAAAAACATTTTTACTTGATCATCTTTCCCCATTACCCCCTTTAAAAAAAGTGCCCTAGGCCAGGGGAAAAAATGGTTTTTTTCCCCTAGAGGAAAAGCCGATTTGGGGGACAAAAATGACTAGGGAAAAAAATAAACTACCGTTGGAAAACACCAGGAAAAGTCTACATGATAGGCCCCTTAAAAAAGAAATTAAAAAAAAATTTTTATAAAATTTTTGGGTGTATTTTGGCGGCCATTTTGGAAAAAGGGAGATAACTCATATAAAACCCGCCACCCCCCCCAATGCTATCAAATGTTTTTTTAAATCTAGGCCTTTATACCCCCCCAAAAAAAACTCTTAAACATTCTTTGCCCTAATTTTATACCCGGGGAGCAAAATTTCGGACCGGGGCTACCCGGGCCCAGTGGTCATGGCTTTGAGTTTTTCTTAACCGTAAGTAGACAAAAAACAGCAATGTTAAGTAATTTAAATTTTAGATGAGCTATTTGGGAGTGTAAAATGGGAAATATTTTTTTGAAAATAAATTTTCACCCCGAAAAATAGGTAATTATTAAGGAGAAAATGGGGTTAAATTTCCCGCCGTCCTTATACTCGCGTTTTCTGTATAATTTAAAAATCCCCATGTAGTGATGATATATGATAAAATTCTAGAAAACAAAAATTTTGATCTTTTATTTTCACTAGTAACCAGTAGAAAAGTTGATTTGATTGACCCGGGTGTGAGTCTTCGCCCGCACGCAACCAGCCTGGCCGGGGCCCGGCCCGGGGGACCGTAAAACCATTAGATTTGGGCAATTTTGCCCAAACAAAAACCAAAAAAGGGATAACCAAAATCTAGCCTAGACCCCAAAAAAAGCTTAAAAAATAACCTAACCAAACCCAAAAGTGACCCAATCAAACCTAAAACCCTCATCATATGAAACCCTTTTTTGTGAAAAAAAATAACAGGGAAAATATTTTATAAAATCAAATTTAACACTTGCCTTATGTTTTTTTTGTCCCATAAACAGCATATCACAAAAAAATGGCTAAAAAGGTTTTTTCCAAAAAATTTTCTTCCAAACTCTTCACACACACACACAATTTTTATATTGGATTTTTTGGAATTTAAAATTTTTGAAGGGTTTTCCCGGGCAAGGGCAAGGAGTAAAACACCCCAAAAAAATAGCATAGTTTTTTCTTCAGCAAATTAAAACCAAAACTTAAAGTCTCTCTCAACCCCACTATCCCCCGCAAAGACTGAACAGCTAGGCTAGGTTTGTGGTTAGGTTATCTGCAGCTTAGGTTAGTAAACGAGAGGGGGATTGTGGGGGGGGCATCCCCATAGGTCAAATTACTTTTCCAACCCCCCAACCCCGTGTCACCAGTTAAACCCAAAGTCAAACTGCAGCTTCAGTGTTCTGGGAAAGTGAGAAAAAATTTGTGTGCAATAATGAAATAGCTTTTATTTTTTCCTTATAATCTATTTTCCAGTGGAAAAGTCGCCCCAAAATTTCCACGGCGGCCCAGAGTTTTCAGTTGGCGGTTTGGCGAGTTTTCCCATTGGGTTTTTTAAAAATTTAGATGTGCGTTTAATTAAATTTTCACCCGTTTTTGGAGGAATATATTTTCTATACTGTGACAGATTAAATCAAGACACAACATCTATTCAGGAAAAATTAAGTTTCGTCCTCGAAATCCGTGGTGCCCAATAACGAAAGTTTACCAATAAAAGGAGATTTACTCCTACCCCAGCTACGTAGGGAAAGTCTTAATACAATCTCAGGCAAATGAAGCTGTGGTCACATCACATCCACAGTCTTGGTTACAACGCTGTCAGATGGAATAAAAAGTTAGCTCCATTACAAGAAAGCAGAGGAAGCCATTCAGATAGGGAAACTATACGGTCTGCATTGGCTTTATGGTACTCGAGATCTCGTCGACCCTGTGTCGGGACGAGAATTTAGGTAGACGAGAGCACAGTCTAATACTGTGGGCGAGAGTATACCCAGCTGACCGGGCACGTACTGAAGTTACAATGTCTCTCCGCTACATACAAACATTTAATACACACAATGACAGCGTCACAGCCCTCACAACCTTGCTAATGAAAACGCTTTTACATGAAAGGCCGTCGTGGATTGACTGAAAAAGTGAAAACACTCCCACGGCAACACCTTTATAATCGTCGATTTATACAATTCTTGAACATTTTCTTCCGTGTTAAACATTATTTATGGCTTGATACTGTTTATCTAGTAATGATTTAATCTTCAAATGATAAATTTCTTTATTGTTCTTAGAAATATATTTTCTTTTCATTTCGGTAGTTTGGTTTTGTAAACAAGCGTCCATAGCAACGGGTTTACACTCAAAGTAGCCAGGGATCTGCTAATACCTACACTCAAAGTGGATGAGGATAGCATATGCATTTCCGTAATACCAACTTTTACACTTAAGAGTAACACTTAAGAGTAAATATTAATTGTAAGTGAGGATCCGGGCCCAGGTCGTGCTTCACCCCAGCACCTTACCTCCCCGCCCCGCCCCGCCTTTCCTTACTTATTTACCACAAAATACTGCTTTATAAGCTATTAACCAGGACGTGTGCGGTACTGTGGTTGATGGAGGTAGCTACTGGAGGAGACAGGAGAGAAGAGATTGCCGTAAACAATAGGCGTATTTTGTTCATGCCTTTGGAAGTATAATTTTACTCTTTTAAGCTCCGCCCCTGCTTGCCATCACAAAATACGATTGTAGCGCTGCCAAAGCTCTTTCTTGATGTTGCCGAGAGTAAAAGTGTCGTACACTTCATTACCTCTTACAGAGGCTCAAGGAATATCGTTAAGGTTCACATTATTGAAGGCACAGCAAAGAGTAGTAGCGTGATTGTCTGTATTACACATCGATATCTAATTGTTTTGAGCTCTTAGAATGGCCTAGCATTGTTTTCTAACTCTATAGATGGACTTGATATTAAACTGAAATGTTTAGGGCGCTATGAAACTGTTATTTGAATATCTATTTGCTACACAGCCATTTCACGATGTGCGTCGAGGATGTTTAATGCTATCATGGACCTGTACGTATGTAGGCTACGTGTACCTACATCTACGTTTCACGAATTATTCTTTGCCTAAACCTAGATGAATGCTGGTTGTGATTCATCCTCCAGTGCATCTCCCCCGTTTAACATCCATGGGCGGGTGTGTGATGGACGTGTGGTGGGTGGGTGTGTGGTGGGCGGATGTATGATGGGCGTGTGGTGGGTGGGTGTGTGGTGGGCGGATGGGTGATGGTGTGGTGGTGGGTGGGTGTGTGGTGGGCGGATGGGTGATGGGCGTGTGGTGGGTGGGTGTGTGATGGGCGTGTCGTGGGTGGGTGTGTGGTGGGCGGATGGGTGATGGCGTGTGGTGGGTGGGTGTGTGATGGGTGTGTGGTGGCGGGTGGTGGTGGGCGGGTGGGTGCCTGGGTGGTGGTGGGTGTGTGGTGGCCCGTGGGTAGAGAGAGACCTCCTTACCGTGTTGGCGCTGACTCAGACTGATGAAATGTTCGTATTCGTGCCCTGCGATAGGTTCTCTAAAAGGCTTTCTTTTTGTGTGATATAACATATATACCAAATTTATACATTTCTATTGCAAATGTAATATCACTCATGAATATATTTAAGTATTTTGACTATACTATAGCAATAATACACCAGTTTTGGTGCTAAGCCAGCAAGCATCAACGAAGATTCGGACACATTGAAAATTCGAGGATTGGGAAATTTTTCCCAACGTCGCTGGAGAATTTAATG
>JACEEZ010023949.1:33185-47110 GCA_016584305.1 Chionoecetes opilio
CGCGACACTTATCTTGACAAGTCTTGTTTTACCCCACCACAACCCACACAAACAACATGTATTGGTAGGACATGGAAGTGACCTCATGGATGTCATTAAGCCTGTAGTGGTAGTGGGGGATGAATCTCGTCCATATTTTGATAGTGTGGAAGGAAGGGGGAGGAGGGAGTAGCACGAGAGAGAGAGACCTGCTAGCTCACCCTCACCTCACCTGACCTCTCCTTTCTTGAGGGGATCAAGCTAGGTGACACACACACACACACCACACACACACACACACACAGCCTAGCCAGTGTGTGATATTATGTGAGTATGTTCATGGTGTGGAGGGTAAGAGGGAGAAGGAGGACTAGAGGAGGAGAAAGAGGAGCCCCAAGAGAGGTAATAGATGAACAAAAAAAAAAGAGAAAGGAAACAGCAAAAGGAGACGGAGAGCAGAGAGGAAGAAAGGGAGAAGGAGACAGAGGAGAGAAGAGAGAGAGAATAAGGAAAGAAGAGAGAGAGAGGAAGAAGAAGAAGAAGAGAGCGAGAGAGGAGAAGAGAGAGAGAGGAGAAGAGAGAGAGGAGAGAGAGAGAGAGAGAGGAGAGAGAGAGAGAGAGAGAGAGAGGAGAGGAGAGAGAGAGAGAGAGAGAAGAGAGAGAGAGAGTGCATAGTAGGTGTGAAATATTTGAGTTAATCTCCTTTCAGTAACCCCGCCACCACCCTCCATATGCCGCTAGGTTATTCCAGCTGGGATCAGAAGATTGTGATTGTGAAGTGGAGTTGAAAAGGGACAGGTCCGGGGTGCATGAATTTGCAGATTGAGTGTACCTAGACGCGTGTGGTAGTGTGACGGTCATTGGCTAAGAATCTGAGGCGCGCGTTATCATGGGGCGGTTGCACCTACTCGCTGACGATGCCACGCTGATACTCTTCCTCCTCCTCTGTCTTTCTCTTGTCGCCTCAGACTAGGATTTGCCTGCTATTATGAAATGGCAAACCAGACAATTCATCTTGCCACTAATCTGGGCACATCAATGCCAATTATCTGATACACTACATACACGAGCGTCCCTTCACTACCCCATTGCACCGCCTAGATGGGCCACAGTTCATCCCCAAAACAATATTATTGCGGCCCACATACTAGCAGGAAGGTTGGAGGTACTAATATATCACCTCCAGAGGTGGTAAAAAGTATCCAGCACCGCAATAAAACACGAAAACCACTTTAAATGATATGATGAAGCGACACGCCAGTGACGGCGATGCCTTGTTCTTGACGGACTTTATTTGGCCGTGTCCTCTATACAAGATCTATATATCCTAAGAATATAGAGATTTTGCTCTATAATTACATTTGTGATTGAGGACGAATCAACATATCTTTTTTTATCTCTCTCTCTCTCTGATGTGTCGGTGATTTGTCACCGGGAAGTGCACCAGGGAAGGATCAATCAATCAATCCATCATTGGGGGCATACGCCGGGGGGCGCGTCGCCTCGCCCACCCTACGACGCCACTCCCGTGGGTCACCACGCGCGAGTTCCCATGCAGGCTCCTTTCCCATACCAAGCAGCTCTCGACAAGAAGCATCAACTTGCCCAAGCCACGAGCCTTGTGGGCGCCCCCTTGGCCTCCTCCACGCCGGATTGTCTCTTACAGATACAACCCGATGGGAAGGATCGGTTTCAGGGTAGCGTGCCACATGCCCATATAGCCGAAGTTGGCGCTGACGGACTATGCAGGTAATAGGCCTCGATTCAGTCTCACGGTGCAATCGCTGATTTGACACGTAATCATCCCAGCGATACCCCATGATTCTGCCAAGACACTTATTACCAAAGGCATTGATTCGTCTCTTCAAGTCACTATTTAGTGTCCATGTCTCACAACCATAGAGTAAGACAGGGATCACAAGCGACTTGAAGATCCGGATCTTTGTCCTCCTGCACAGGTACCGACAACGCCAAATACTCTCGCTGAGCGAGTCCATAACACCGTGGGCTATGCCAATCCGCCGTAAGGCTTCTTGACGTGACCCGCCGTCATTATGGACTGCGCTACCAAGGTATGTAAAACTTTCCAAGATCTCAATGTCCTCGCCACACGCATGAACAGACTGTACTGCTTCATCTAGTAAGTCTCCAAACACCTGGACCTTGGTCTTGAGCCAGGAGACCTCAAGTCCCAAAGGCTTTGCCTCCTCGTGCAGCGCCTCGAGAGCCATCACCAGGACCTCCAGCGACTCAGCAAAGATTACTGCATCATCGGCAAAAACAAGATCAGTGATCTTGGTGTTGCCGACGGATGCTCCACAATCACTTTGATCTACAACCTTGTCCAATACCCAGTCCATACAAGCGTTGAAAAGTGATGGGGCAAGGACGCACCCTTGCCTCACTCCTGTATTCACAGGAAAGAAGCTGGATACACCTCCCCCACACTTCACAGCACTCTCAGTCCCAGAATACAAACCAGTTATCAAAAAACCAATAGTCTTGCAGGATCCCTCGAAGTCGCAGAAAGATCCCAGAGTCGACTCACGATGCACTGAGTCAAACGCTTCTTGAGATCAACATAGCTGCAAGCACTCCCCTGTCGAAATCACGTCGGCGTTTCCACCAGGACACGAAGCGCTAGGACGGTCCGTTGTGGATTACCAGGCGGAACCAAGTCGCTGAAGGTCTCGATGCTTCACCAGATGGACGCGAATTCGTGTCAGCAATAGTATGGGCAAGCAACTTGCCTGGTACGCTGAGCAGTGTAATAACCGCGGTAATTGTTGAGGTCCTGACGGTCCCCTTTCCCTTGCCAGATAGGACGACCATCCCCCTTTTCCAGTCAGGAGGCAATGTACCTGATTGCCCACACGGCAGTCAGGACAGCATGCAACCGCGGATCATGGCCTCACCCCCAGCTTTGAGGAGCTCCGCACTGATTATTACAAACACAGCTGCCTTTCCACCTTCAACTTTTGACTACAGCCTCTATGACTTCGTTCAAAAGAGGGTGCGGCTTCGTCAATGGGAGGATCGGCATTCCACTGCATGTAACCCAGTGGTGTGAAGCTGCTCAGTCGGAGGGTCCACGTGAACAACTGCCCCAAAGTACTCAGCCCAAGGGAAGGATGGGGCCCAACAAATAATGTTTAAAGGAGATTTGAATCAAATGATTTATATTTTCCTTAAAGTATAGTGTTAAAAATACTAACTATTTATGAAACAAATGCGGACGCACCGAAAACTCTTATATTTCGACGCTGTAAGGGTTAGAAATGTCTGAGAATGGACCCAAAAAAATGGGCGTGACAACTATAAAATACAGTACCGGTCATAACCGGTATTGGGGAAAAACGATCGATACGGTATCTAGACTGGTACAAATTATTCCCGAAAACCGGTATCGCAATACCGGTATTATGTTGATACCGCACAGCATACGGCACACATCCCACTCTCAATGGACAGCTTGACGGACTACTAATTAGTACTGAAATTTACTGAATACTGATGACGCATTTACTCCTTCACCAGTGTGTCAACTCAAACACTCATTTGTGGTCCTAATATCCTACAGAAACCCTGACAAGTCCCTACGTACAATGCTAATAGCCCGCGCCTGTCCCTACACGAAATAAACAAAATGTAAAACAAAACAAATGCCACATGACTTTTTTTTTATAAAGTGTAATTTAGGACAGATTAATGATGATCAGAAAATGTATATATATAGCGAGTTAAACGAGGCTATATTATAACGTTGACGTGGTCACGGAGGGGGCAGTGCCGAGGGCCAGCCCTGTCCGATACATCCGGAGTTGGTACACGGCAATGGAAAGAGTGGGAGCTTCGGTTTGCGGGGTTGGGTGCGGGAACGGTGACGCGGGTGCAAGCGGCCGAGGGAGGAGGCGGGACATGTTGGTGGAGGTGTTTCGATCGCGAGGGTGGTTCAAGCAGAGGCAAAGTTAGTATCCTTGAAAGGTTCAGGGCAATCAGAGTTGTCGAAGATCAGAAGTGGAAGCACGGGTAGCAGCCGCTTTCTTTGGAGGAGTAGGCGAGCAGGGTCTGGCCAGGGTGAGGGGCAGAGTAGGAGCGGCGGTGGACGTCAGGAGAAGGCGGTGTGAAGCAAAAGATTGTCTGGTCTTGCGAGGATGGTTCGATGCATGCTTCAATGATCAGCACTGGGCGATAGTTCCCCTCCTGACGAAGGGCGAGGACAGTGGAGCTTGGCCATGCCGTTAGAGTGGGGCATGACTCAGAAAATAACGCAGAAAAGAGAGAGGGCAGAAAAAAGCTTAAAAAAAAACTAACAAAAACAGACGGAGGCAGAAAAAACAGCGCCTGAGAGGGGATGGCAAAAACTCTTCCGCAACTATCCTGACAGCGTCAGGGGGGCTACTCTGGCCGCCGTCTAAGCGGCGTCGTACAGCCCGACGCTGCCCCTCGGACTAACCCAGACATATTAAGAAGTCGCTGCGGCCCCTCTCCACAGACCTTTACAGTGACCCCTCTAAGGCCCCCTCATGTAATGGCCTACGCACCCAACCTTCAGGGGTCGCCTTGGGTCTGTGAAGCTACTCTAACAAGGGCCAAAAGAGGTGCTGGCAGAAACTCGTGAAACACCAGCAGCAAAAACCTTTCCACGGGTGGAATGTTTACTGATAGCGAGGTTGAACAACGACGACGCGTGCTCCCCCACCGACGGCTCGGGGAAGACTGAAGGTTTGGAGAGCGGCGCGCGTAGTTTCCCTACTCATAAAACATAGAATAATAAGAAACTAACATAAGAATATAAGAAGTAAGGAATCTACAAGAGGCCGTGAGATACACGAGGTAGTACCTGTTACTTAACACTTACTACATCCACCTCTCTCCCCATCATGAATTTATCCAGATCATTTTAAAGGACCCATAGACTCCGCCATTGACCACATGACGACTTTTCCATTCCAATCATTCACCCACCCCTATTTGTGAACCCAGTTTCTCCCATTTTACTTTCCTTCCTTTCTATTAACACTCATATTGGTCCAAAATCTCCTACAGAAACCAGGAAAGTCCCTAACGTGTCCCTGCGTGCAAGGCCAATATCCCCGCGCTGTCCCTACACGAAATTTAAAAAATGTTAAACAAGAAATGCAATAGCAGTTTTATATAAGTGCAATGTAGGACCAGCTAATGATGATCAGAAAATGTATTTACATAACGAGTGAAACATTGACCTGCTAGTATTCTTCACTTAGAAGATAAATAGCAGAAAGAGGGGAGACAAAATAAAAGAAAGAAAAGAGAAAGGAGGGGGGGGGGGGGGAGGGGGGGGGGATATTTAAAAATATATAATATATATATATATATATATATTATATATATATAATATATATATCTATATATATATATATATATATATTATCCTGCCTCTTTCTCTTTTCTTTTCTTTTAATTTGGTCTCCTCTTTTCCTGCTATTGATATTCTAAGTGAAGAATAGCTAGGCAGGTCATTGTTCACTAGTTATGTATATACATTTTATGTCATCATTAAGATGGTTCCCTAAAGTGCACTTTATATAAAACGTGCTATGGGCATTTCTTGTTTTAACATTTTTAAATTTCGTGTAGGGACAGGCGCGGGGATATTGGCCTTGACAGGCAGGGACACGTTAGGATTTCATGTTTTCTTAGAGAGATTTGGACCCAATCTGAGTGTAATAGAAAGGAAGGAAAGGGAAAATGGGAAGAAACTGGTCACAAAAGGGTGGTTGAATGATTGGAATGGACAAGTCGTCAGGTGGTCAATACGGAGTCATGGAGGTCTTTTAAAAGGAGTCTGGAATAAATCATGGCATGGGGAAGAGATGTGGAGTAGGTAGTGTAAGTAACAGGTACTACCTCGTTGTAGTTCTCACGGCCTCTTGTAGCTTCCTTACTTACTTATTATTCTTATGTTTAGTTCTTAGTATTCTTATGTTTTATGAGTGAGGGAACACTACGCGGCCGCCGCTACCAAACCTCAGGTCTTTCCCGAGCCGTCGGTGGGGGAGGCACGCTCGCTCGTTGTTCACCTCGCATCAAGTAAACATTCCCACCCGTGGAAAGTTGCTGCTGTGGTTTCAAGAGTTCTGCCAGCACCTCTGCGCCTTGTTAGAGAGCTTCACAGACCCCAAGGCTAACCCTGAAGGTTGGGTGCGTTAGGCCATTACATGAGGGGGCCCTTAGAGGGGTCACTGGATAAGGTCTGTGGAGAGGGGGCCGCAGCGACTCTTAATAGGTCTGGGTTAGTCCCGAGAGGGGCAGCGTCAGGGCTGTTACGACGCCGCTTAGACGGCGGCCAGAGTTAGGCCCCCCCTGACGCTGCAGGATAGTTGCAGGAAGAGTTTGCCATCCCCCGTCAGGCAGCTGTTTTTCTGCCTCGTATGTTTTGTTAGTTTTTTTAAGCTTTTTATGCCCTCTCTCTTCTGCGTTATTTCTGAGTCCATGCACCACTCTAAACTGCATGCGCCAAAGCTCCACTGTCTCGCCCTTCGTCAGTGAGGGGAACTATCGCCCAGTGATAGATCAGTGAAGCAGATCGAACCATCCTCGGCAAGACAGAAAGACAATCTGTGCTTCACACCGCCTCTTCCTGCGTCACCGCCCGTCCTACTCTGCCCCTCACCATGGCAAGACCCCCCTGCTGCTCGACCTCAAGCTCCTCCAAGAAAGCTGCTGCTACCCGTGCTTTACTTCTGATGCTTCGACAACTGGCTGATTGCCCTGACACCTTCAAGGATAATACTATTGCCTCTGCTTTGAACCACCCTCGCAGATCGAAACACCTCCACCAACAACAAGAGTCGCCTCCCCTCGGCCGCATTGCAACCCGCGTCACGTTCCCGCACCCCGACCCCGCAACGAAGCTCACACTCTTTCCATTGCCGTGGACCAACTCCGGATGTTCGGAAAAGGCGCTGGCCCTCGGCACTGCACCTCCGTGACCACGTCAACGTTATAATATAGCCTCGTTAACTCGCTATATAATATACATTTCTGGTATCATCATTAAATCTGATCCCTAAAAAGTACACTGTATAACAACAAGTCATGTGCATTTGGTGTTTAACATTTTGTTTATTTCGTGTAGGGACAGGCGCGGGGCTATTAGCATTGTACGTAGGGGATTTCAGGGTTCCTTAGGGATATAGGACCAAAAGAGCTGTTTGAGTTGACAACACTGGTGAAGGAGTAAAATGCGCATAAGTATTCAGTAATCAGTACAATTAGTAGCCGTCAAGCTGTCATTGAGAGTGGAGTGTGCCGTATGGCTGTGCGGTCAACATAATACCGGTATTGCCGACTTTACCGGTTTGGAACATATTGCGTTACCAGTTCTAGATAACCGGTATCGATCGTTTTTTCCCCCCAATACCGGTATTACCGGTACTGGTATTTATAGTTGTCACGCCCATTTTTTGGGTCCATTCTCAGACATTTTTTCTTAACCCCTTACAGCGTCGACATATAAGAAGTTTTTCGGTGGCGTCGGGCCATTTGTTTTGATAAATCGTTAGATTTAAAACTAAATAAGAAAATATAAATAATTGATTCAAATCTCCTTTAAAAAACATTATTTTGGGCCTCCATCTTCCTGGGCTGAGTAGTACTTGGGCAGTTGTTCACGGTGGACCGTCCGATCTGAGCAGCTTCACACCACTGGGACAGGGCAAGTGGATGCCGATCCTCCCATTGCAGAAGCCGACACCTCTTTTGACGGAAGTCAGAGAGGCTGTAGCAAGTGAAGGGGAAAAGGCAGCTGGTGTTTTGTAATATTCAGTGCGGAGCTCCTCAAGCTTGGGGTGGGCCCGGATCCGCGGGTTGCATGCTGTCCTGACTGCCGTGTGGCAATCAGGTACATTCCTTCCGGACTGGAAAAGGGGCTGGTCGTCCTATCTGCAAGGGAAAGGGGACCGTCAGGACGCAAACAAATTACGGAGGTATTACACTGCTCAGCGTACCAGGCACGGTGCTTGCCCCCCCATCTATTGCTGACACGACTTCGCAAGTCATCTGGTCTTGTGACGCATCAGAGACCTCAGCAGACTGGGTCACGCCTGGTAAGCAACAACGGACCGTATCCTAGCGCTTCGGTCTGGTGGAACGCCGACGGAGTTCGAACAGGGGATGCTTGCAGCCTATCGTGATCTCAGAAGGCGTTTGACTCCAGTGCATCGTGAGTCACTCGGGACTTCTGCGACTTCGAGGGATTCCTGCAAGGACTATGGTTTGATAACTGGTTGGTATTCTGGGAGCTGAGAGTGCTGTGAAGTGTGGGGGAGGTATCAGCTTCTTTCCTGTGAATACAGGATAGAAGAAAGGGTGCGCCTTGCCCATCACTTTTCACGCTTGTATGGACTGGGTATTGGACAAGGTTGTAGATCAAAGTGATTGTGGAGCATCCGTCGGCAACACCAAGATCACTGATCTTGTTTTTGCCGATGATGCAGTAATCTTTGCTGAGTCGCTGGAGGTCCTGGTGATGGCTCTCGAGGCGCTGCACGAGGAGGCAAAGCCTTTGGGACTTGATGTCTCCTGGCTCAAGACCAAGGTCCAGGTGTTTGGAGACTTACTAGATGAAGCAGTACAGTCTGTTCATGCGTGTGGCGATAACATTGAGATCTTGGAAAGTTTTACATACCTTGGTAGCGCAGTCCATAATGACGGCGGGTCACGTCAAGAAGCCTTACGGCGGATTGGCATAGCCCACGGTGTTATGGACTCCCTCAGCGAGAGTATTTGGCGTTGTCGGTACCTGTGCAGGAGGACAAAGATCCGGATCTTCAAGTCGCTTGTGATCCCTGTCTTACTCTATGGTTGTGAGACATGGACACTAAATAGTGACTTGAAGAGACGAATCAATGCCTTTGGTAATAAGTGTCTTGGCAGAATCATGGGGTATCGCTGGGATGATTACGTGTCAAATCAGCGATTGCACCGTGAGACTGAATCGAGGCCTATTACCGGCATAGTCCGTCAGCGCCAACTTGGGCTATATGGGCATGTGGCACGCTACCCTGAAACCGATCCTTCCCATCGGGTTGTATCTGTAAGAGACAATCCGGCGTGGAGGAGGCCAAGGGGGCGCCCACAAGGCTCGTGGCTTGGGCAAGTTGATGCTTCTTGTCGAGAGCTGCTTGGTATGGGAAAGGAGCCTGCATGGGAACTCGCGCGTGGTGACCCACGGGAGTGGCGTCGTAGGGTGGGCGAGGCGACGCGCCCCCCGGCGTATGCCCCCAATGATTGATTGATTGATTGATCCTTCCCTGGTGCACTTCCCGGTGACAAATCACCGACACACCAGAGAGAGAGAGAGATAAAAAAAGATATGTTGATTCGTCCTCAATCACAAATGCAATTATAGAGCAAAATCTATATATTCTTAGGATATATAGATCTTGTATAGAGGACACGGCCAAATAAAGTCCGTCAAGAACAAGGCATCGCCGTCACTGGCGTGTCGCTTCATCATATCATTAAAGGGGTTTTTTCGTGTTTTATTGCGGTGCTGGATACTTTTTACCACCTCTGGAGGTGATATATTAGTACCTCCAACCTTCCTGCTAGTATGTGGGCCGCAATAATATTGTTTTGGGGATGAACTGTGGCCCATCTAGGCGGTGCAATGGGGTAGTGAAGGGACGCTCGTGTATGTAGTGTATCAGATAATTGGCATTGATGTGCCCAGATTAGTGGCAAGATGAATTGTCTGGTTTGCCATTTCATAATAGCAGGCAAATCCTAGTCTGAGGCGACAAGAGAGAGAGAGAGAGAGGAGGAGGAAGAGTATCAGCGTGGCATCGTCAGCGAGTAGGTGCAGCCGCCCCATGATAACGCGCGCCTCAGATTCTTAGCCAATGACCGTCACACTACCACACGCGTCTAGGTACACTCAATCTGCAAATTCATGCACCCCGGACCTGTCCCTTTTCAACTCCACTTCACAATCACAATCTTCTGATCCCAGCTGGAATAACCTAGCGGCATATGGAGGGTGGTGGCGGGGTTACTGAAAGGAGATTAACTCAAATATTTCACACCTACTATGCACTCTCTCTCTCTCTCTCTCTCTCTCTCTCTCTCTCTCTCTCTCTCTCTCTCTCTCTCTCTCTCTCTCTCTCTCTCTCTCTCTCTCTCTCTCTCTCTCTCTCTCTCTCTCTCTCTCTCTCTTCCCTCCTCTCTCTCTATTTCTCCTTCATCCTTTCTTTCCTGCTCTCGCTCTCTCTCCTTTTTGCTTCTTCCTTTCCCTCCTCTTTCTCTTTTCTTTTATTTTATTTTGTCTCCTCTTTCCTCCTCCTCTAGTCCTCCTTCTCCCTCTTAACCCTCCACACCATGACAATACTCACGATAATATCACACACTGGCTAGGCTGTGTGTGTGTGTGTGTGTTGTCACCTAGCTTGATCCCCTCAAGAAAGGAGAGGTCAGGTGAGGTGAGGGTGAGCTAGCAGGTCTCTCTCTCTCTCTCGTGCTACTCCCTCCTCCCCCTTCCTTCCACACTATCAAAATATGGACGAGATTCATCCCCCACTACCACTACAGGCTTAATGACATCCATGAGGTCACTTCCATGTCCACCAATACCAATAGCGTGTGTGTGTGTGTGTGTGTGTGTGTGGGGCAAGTATGACAAATAGCTATCAAGCAACAACGATCCTCTGTCAAGATAAGTCTGGCTACTTTTTGTTTTGGTAAAAAGGTTCATGTATTTCTAAAATCTATCTAACTTCTGCCAAGAATTACGAACGAAGACTTTGTTCCTGGAATATTGCAGGTCTTAAGGATAAATTACAAGACCCAGACATACTTAAGTTTGTTCTTGAATATGATATTGTATGGATACTGCAGACGAAAAAATATTTCAACTTGAAAGTTCCCGGCTTCAGTGTTTCTACAAATTATTCCAAGGTTGGTCACGGCAGAGGCGGCGTGATGATGTTGGTAAAGGACCGACTTGTACAGGATATTGCTCAAGTGGACACTGATACTGAAGACCAGACAGATATGGCTGGTGCTGTCATGGTGGCCAGGCCTGAAGCTGGGAGGTGTGTCTATACCCCCATCGACTCGCCTTACTACCGTCCTAGACAATAGGGTGCCATCGCTCGACGTACAGCAGAGTTCGAGAAAGTTGTTACGGTGGGTGACTTGCATGCAGAGTTGGGGTGCTTTGCTTAACAAACGGGCAATGGTCAATATACGAATATAGAGGCATTCAAGATCAAACTGTAAACAACCACGGCAGAACGTTGTTAAGCATATGCCATAACAACTCCATGGTCGTGGCGAACCACCTCTATTGCGGTGGCAGACGGCTGGGGGCTGACTTATCCTTCAAAAGGCATCAGACATGGATCTCGGAAATCGATTTATGTCTCGTAAAAAGTGAATGCATCGACCTGATAAAAAACATGAATGTTCAAGATGTTCAAGGTTCTGACCATGCCCCTCTGGGTGTCACCTTGACAATTGATAGCCGGAGAACTGTCTCAGAGTCTCAGTTACTACAGAGAACATCCTCGCTTGGACAGTCGTACTACAGATTGAATGACCAGCATAAACTACAGAAGAGCAGAGGAAACTACAAGGGTCTGTTTTGGGTCCATTACTATTTTTGATTTGCATCAACGACTTGGATAGTGGGATTAACAGTGATATCAGCAAGTTTGCTGATGATATTAAGGTAGGTAGGATTATTGGATCACAGGCTGATGTAAACATATTGCAGGGAGACTTAGATTTAATGAGTGGGCAGTCAGATGGCAGATGGAATTTAATATTGAAAAGTGCAGCGTTATGAATGTTGGTAGAAAGAACCCTGGTAATAGATACACCATACGCAATGTATCGCTGAAAAGGTCAGAAGGTGAAAAAGATCTTGGAGTGAGGGTGAGCCCAGACCTCCGACCTAGGAAACAATGTATTGAAGCTAGAAATAGAGCTAATAGAGTGTTAGGATTCATTACCAGAAGTGTTAAAAGTAGAAGTGCGGAAGTTATTCTAAAGCTTTATCTGGCTCTAGTCAGGCCTCACCTAGACTATGCGGTTCAGTTTTGGTCTCCATATTACAGGATGGATATAGCCTTGTTAGAAACAGTGCAGAGAAGGATGACCAAAATGATACAAGGGATGCGTAACTTTAGTTATGAGAAGAGATTGAAGTTATTAAAGTTAAAATCACTCGAGAGAGACGCAGAGTAAGGGGCGATCTGATAGAAGTTTTTAATTGGATGAAGGGATTTAATAAAGGAGAGGTAGGAAAAGTTCTTACGACTTTTAACCAGGGTAGAACAAGAAGTCACGGATTCAAGCTGGAAGGGCGTAGATTTAGGAAGGAAATAGGGAAAAACTGGTCCACAAATAAGGTGGTGAATGAGTGGAATGGTCTCAGTAGACAGGTAGTTAGTGCGGAGTCATTGAGGAGCTTTAATTAAAGAGGGGCTGGACAGGTTCATGGATGGGGATGGAAGATGGATGTAGGTAGTATTAGGTGACAGGAACTACCACGTGTAGGCCTCGCGGCCTCTTGTAGCTTCCTTATTTTCTTATGTTCTTATGTTCTGAAGAGCGCTTGTTACAAGGATGTTGACATGGAACTCCTGGTGAACGCACTGCAGCAAATAGCACCGCCAGAGGTAGCGCTGGACGGCGAGGGTGTAGACGTGGATACTGTACTCTCGGAAGGCTGCCGCGTCATGATGGAAGCTGCCACCGCCTTCACGAGACAACAACCTGCTGCCGAACATTTATGGGACGAAGCACATCCACGATGGAAAAGACTGTTGGATACCAATGACTGGTAATTACACTGGTAATGAATCCTAACACCCTATTAGCTCTATTTCTAGCCTCAATACATTGTTTCCTAGGTCGGAGGTCGGAGCTCACCCTCACTCCCAGATCTTTCTCACCTTCTGCTCTTTTCAGCGATACATTGCGTATGGTGTATCTATAACCAGGTTTTTTCTACCAACATTCATAACGCTGCACTTATCAATATTAAATTAAAAAGTCAAAGGTAAGCCTTAAATATTTGTTGGCTTTCCTTGATACAATGAAATACCCGTCCATCCAAGACCTACTTTCACACCAAGGGAGACGGACACCAACAAGTTCGCCACCTTCACCAAGCAATGAGAACGACATGGAATCGGATGTAGACAACGATTTGTTGGAATATGATTATCAAGGTGAGTTACTAATATTATTTTCAAACAATCAAAAAGAAATTAAAATACTAAATTGTATTGATACAGGTATATCCTTCAATTATAATTTTGGATAGCATTAACTAAACTGCTTGAGAATAATGATGATAACCACATTTAAGAGGTTTTGCCTCGATATTTTTACAGTTTGTTTTTTATTGTTACAGGAAGATGATGAAGATGATCAAAGATCAGAAGGGGAGAAGGATTCGGGTGTGCGGGTAAGCTCGGATCTCCGTCCTAGGAAACAATGTAATGAGGCTAGAAATCGAGCTAATAGAGTGTTAGGATTCATTTCCAGGAGTGTTAAAAGTAGAAGTGCTGAGATTATTCTACAGCTTTACTTGGCTCTAGTCAGACCTCACCTAGACTATGCGGTTCAGTTTTGGTCTCCATATTACAGGATGGATATAGCCTTGTTAGAAACAGTGCAGAGAAGGATGACCAAAATGATACATGGGATGCGTATCTTTAGTTATGAGAAGAGATTGAAGCTATTAAATGTACACTAGCTCGAGAGATGAAGGGAATGGGGTGATCTGATAGAAGTATTTCAGTGGATAAAGGGATACAATAAGATGGAGATGATGTAGATGTAGGAAAAAGTTCTTATGGATAGTAATAAGGGTAGAACAAGTAACGGATTCAAACTGGAAAAACATATATTATAAAAATGGGAGAATGGTTAAAATCTGGGGTGATTATTGG
>JACEEZ010023949.1:47716-82899 GCA_016584305.1 Chionoecetes opilio
ACTGAAGGGGTTCAAGTTATACTTATGAGGATGAGGGTTTTAAATGGTGGTGGGTAATTTCATATTCTTATGCAGATAATTCGGTGGCGCTGGCTGAACCACTACGAGCAATGACGAACATGAGATTCCTACGAGACGGCAGGGTGAGCCGAGGCGAAGGAAGTACAGGTGTAGCGACCTTAATCGTCGCTATCCCAGACCGTTCGACCATGTCAATAATGTAACGAGTGGGTATTGCGCGGTTCATTATAGTTCATGTAGTTCACTGTAGTACCCTGTAGCCCTGAGCTGAGTAATAAGGTTAATACGGGAAGTTTTAAGAAATAGGGCATCTAACCAGCCGCTGTGACAGTTGGATGTCCATTTTCTCATAATTCACCTCATTAATCCTTACACTTACATCTGGTTTTCAGAGTACTACAGGAACCCCGTTGAACTATAATTAACCAGCAATACCCGCTAAAACGAGCGTATTTTTTTAAATTATTGAGATGGTGGGTGGTCTGGGATAAGGAGACAGATAAAGAAACTCAACCAAGGACCGGTGGTGGCAGAGCACAGAAGCACCACTACCGCCACACATCGCCTGCTGCCCGCCGCCCCGTGATCAGTCTACGGTAGTCTGTCTACCAGCTACTCCATCCCTGCCCTGCCACAACCTTCGCCCTGAAACGTACTTCCGTACACACGTGGTGCCCCCAGTCCAGCTACTCCATCCCTGCCCTGCCACAACCTTCGCCCTGAAACGTACTTCCGTACACACGTGGTGCCTCCAGTTCAGTTACTCCCTGCCCTGCCTGCCCTCCCACAACCTTCGCCCTGAAACGTACTTCCGTACACATGTGGTGCCCCAGTCCAGCTACTCCATCCCTGCCCTGCCCTGCCCTGCCACAACCTTCGCCCTGAAACGTACTTCCGTACACACGTGGTGCCTCCAGTCCAGCTACTCCATCCCTGCCCTGCCACAACCTTCGCCCTGAAACGTACTTCCGTACACACGTGGTGCCGCCCCCAGTCCAGCCCCGAGCATTGTAACACGCGGCCAATGTAAACCTTTATCTCTGTTTATAATGATCAAAGGAAACCAAGGCTATGTTTCAATATTCCCACAATGAACAGATTTATCAGGATTACACATCAATTTTCCCCTTACGCCAGTGACGCGACTTGGCGTGACCTGCAGTATGGTGATCGAGGCACTGCTTGGCATTACTTCACTTTCAGCCTTAACAGGTATTATCTGTACTGATAAGCTCAGCATCAATGACTGCTCCTCTGAGTGTTGAGGGGAGGGGTTGTTGTTAGGTTGAGGCTGGTCGCTGAATGTTAAGTGAGCCCAAAGGGATGACAAGAATGAAAGCAAGATGTCTACAACGGGCTGGTTTTTTCTAAATATTGTTATGCGAATTAATAATGTTACTCATGCATGTTTATTTTTACTTGTTAAGCGCCGTCCACACTGTGCCTCATGCAGAGAGGCACGAGGCAGGTGGCTGTATTGAAGGCCCACCTGAGCGTCCAGACTGCGTGCTTCACGCCATGGCGGGGGAAGCGACACTCCTTCACAAGTTTTATGTTCATTGCAATGTTTGACCACCTACTTATTTTTGCATTAGGGCGTTGCATTACCATCATAATAGAAAAGTGTGCTGACACCGAGACAGAATGAAAATTCAATGCTAGCAAAATTACAGGAATAACAGGTGTTGAATAAAAAAGTGAGAGATAAAAATGTGCATGCACTATTCGCTTTGCTCTCATTATTTTATTCTAGGTAGAGTTTACTGTAATTTGAGGAGGCGCCGGGCGGTAGTAGAGTGGTGCTCTCGAAGACCCGAGTTCGATCCCGAGTGATACCCATAAATCCACTTAAAATCTTTCTGCACCGTCGAGTGGCCTAAGAACACCCACGTGCCCTGCTTATTAACTCTACCTTCGACTGCGAGTGCATGGGAGGACACAGGGGGGCGGCATGAGCCTCTAATCACAGGCGTCACTATAAAAATCCTGCCTGCGCCACCACGGGCGAGGGTCAACCATCACAGCCCTAAAGTGAAACTGCAGGGCCTACCATCCCATCCCTAAAGCTAACTGCCTACAGGCGCTATAGGCCAAGATGTAAAAAAAAAGAATAATATTTGTATTCATGACACGAAGTAATGTCTCGTGAAGATGATGTTATGTTCAGTTTTCCTAAATATTATCTGGTAGTTTGATAATACCGTGTAAGATTACATATTATTGCGGCTCGGAACACCCTTTGTGACATCTTGCCTCAACACGCACGTCCATGCAATCGGTCTGGCTGGAGCAGCTGAGCAGTGCGCGAACCTCGATTTTCAACACCACCACTTTTACACAGCGCGCGTCATGAGACACACAGTGTGGACGGGGCTTTTGGCTACAACCAAAACATCTACTGACAAGCAGCTCGAAATACATTGTTTGACCATGCCGACAAAAGCATTAAAAATCAGGTAATAGTAAGAGCCTAAGCACTCTTAAGAACTATGAAAATGAGAGAGAGAGAGAGAGAGAGAGAGAGAGAGAGAGAGAGAGAGAGAGAGAGAGACGAAAGGACAGGGGTTTGGAGGGGGGAGGACACCGGGAATGTCTTACGTCTGGCAGCACTGCGCATCGTCCACCTCGTCCTCATCCCATTCCCCCGGGTGCGGCAGTGCAGCTTAGCGGAAAGAACTTTAATTCATTCAGTCACCACAACGTTATTGTTTCATTTCGGGACCTCAAATCTATACATCATGAATTATAAAGAGATGTAGCCTCTAAATTGATGCAGTTTATTATATTGTTATGTATCAATTTACTAGTCTATACGAATTTTTTAAAGATTATAAATTATTTCGTGCATTTCACACCCTGTAGATTCCTCACTTAATAACTCCTTTACTATTTAACATAACTAAATCGAAATCATATCAAATATAAACTAAGAAAATGTAGTCTTTAACGAGATAAAAAGTATTGTTGTATGTCTATAATAAGGACACACGAAATAGGTTAGTAAAGTGACGGTGAACGATTGATGCACGCGCTAGCGATTACTTGCTTTGAGCTACTGCAAAATTATTCAGAGTGCAAATTTCTTCCAGTATCAGTTGTGAGCGATCGCTGACAGCAAAGAACTTCTTGACATAGGCGTGTTAAAGAAGCATGTTGTGAATCTAGATCCAACCATGAGGTCGGTTCCTTTCATAGAAAGCCAGGATGTTTGTCTGACCCAGTCGTACAAGGAAGGGGACTATATTCGGATGGCCTACAGTGATTGCACCACTACATTCCGTAAGGTTGATGGATAAAAGTATTTCTCCCAGAAATTGTTTCAAACCTCAGTGGAACGACCTCCCACAAAAATAGATGAGGCCTATTCCCTTGAAGGCTGCAAAGGTGGTAAGCCTAAATGTTGTTGGCTTTCCTTCGATACAATGAAAATACACGACATCAAAGAGACCTTACTTTCACACCAAGAGAGAAGGACACCAACAAAGTTTGCCACCTTCGCCAAAAGCAATGCGAACGACATGGAATCGGGATGTAGACAACGATCTGTCTGTTGGAATATGATTATCAAGGTGAGTACTAATATTATTTTTAAACAATCAAAAGAAATTAAAAATATAAAAATTATATGATTACAGGTATAATCCTGCAATTATAATTTTGGATAGCATTAACTAAATGCTTTGAGAGTAAGATGATAACCACATTTAAGAGGTTTTGCCTGAATTTTTACAGTTGTTTTTTATTGTTACAGAAGATGATGAAGATGATCAGAGATCAGAAAGGGGAGAAGGAGTGGGTGGTGCGGGTAAGCTCAGATCTCGTCCTAGGAAACAATGTATGAGGCTAGGAAATAGAGCTAATAGAGTGTTAGGATTAATTTCAGGAGTGTTTTGTTAAAAAGTAGGAAGTGCTGAGGTAATTCTAAAGCTTTAGCTGGCTCTAGTCAGGCGCTCACATAGACTATGCGGTTCAGTTTTGTTCTCCATATACAGGCTTGGCTTAGCCTTATAATCAGTGCAGAGAAGATGACCAAAGATACAGGGATGCGTAACTTTATTTATGAGAAGAGATTGAAGCTATTAAATTTACACCAGCTGGAGAGATGAAGGGACGTTGGGTGATAGGATAGAAGTATTGAAGTGGATAAAGGGTACAATAAGATGGAGATGATGTAGATGTAGGAAAAATGTCTTATGGATTAGTAATAAGTAGAAAAGTAAACGGGATTTATATTGGAAAAACTTAAATTTAAAAAAAAGGGAGAAATTGGTTTAAAATCGCGTGAGTCGATTATTGGGAAAGGACCCTCAGTCCACGGGTAGTTAGGCGAGTCATAGGGAGTTTTGAAAGAAGGCTAGACAATTGTTCTAGCCTTCTTTGAATGAAATTTCATGATGGGGATGAAGTTGTTGGTAGTGAAATTAAAGTAATAAGAACTACACGTGTAGGTCTCTCACGGCCTCCTAGTAACTTCCTTATAATTCTTATGACCGTGATGGTTAGGGGGCTGCGAGCCGAGGCAAACGCAAACATATTCATGAAGACGCATTCACACACAACACACACACACACACACACACCACACCACACACACACACAAACACACACACCACACACACACACACACACACACACACACCACAACTGAATCATTTATTGATATATTTGTTCAGATTTACATTACAATTTTTGTGAAAGGTTTGGATGAGTCTTGTGTTAATTAGTCTATCAGGAGGGAAGTGTATAGCGTAATAGTGACTGAATGGGTCCAAGTTATACCTATGATGGATGATGGTTTATGGGGTGTGTAACTCATAGTTCTTATGCAGATAATTCGGTGGCGGTGGCTGAACCACTACGAGCAAATGACGAACAATGAGATTTCTACGAGACGGCAGGAGTAGAGCTAGGGCGAAGGAAGTACAGGTGTAAGCGACCTTAATTCGTCCGACATATCCAGACCGTCGACCATTGGTCAATAAGGTAAACACGAGTGGGTATTGCCTGGTTCATTATAGTCATGGTAGTTCACTGTAAGTACCCTGTAGACCTGAGCTGAGTAATAACAGGCTTAATACGGGAAGTTTAAGAAAATAGGGCTCTAACCAGCCGCTGTGACAATGGATGGCCATTTTTCTCATAATCATCTCATTAACCTTACACTGACATCGGTTTTCAGAGTACTACAGGAACCCGTTTGAAACTATAATTAACAGCAATACCCGCTAAACGAGGCGTATTTTTTTTTTATTTATTGAGATGGTGGGTGGTCTGCGGATAAGGAGACAGATAAAGAAAACACTCCAACCAAGGACCGGTGGATGCAGAAGCAACAGAAAGCACCCACCACCGCCACATATAGCCTGCTGCCGCCGCCCAGTGACCAAAGCCTTCTCTATGTAAAAGCCTGAGTCGGGACGCGCTGGATTTTTCGACGTGACGTCACGAGCTGAGTCTGCTCCGCGATGTCAGTAGGAGCGAGCTTCAGCATGTGAGGAGTACGGGCGGTTAGAAGAATTATACTGTTATCTTTGGAAATGTTGTTCTATAAATAATTTATCAAATAAAAAACCGTAAAAACACACTAAAGAAATGCCATTATGAGACTTTCAAGAAAATATGCATGAACTTAAAAACTCTTCGCCATTTAATATTTTACTCGCAAACATTTACATGGTGAATACCAATAGAAGCGGAATTTAATTAGCTTTCAATTGTTATATTTTGTTTTCTGATATAATGAATTAGAACCATACTAACATTAGCGTTAAACTAATAAATAACATCATCAAACGGGAAAAAAATACCCGATTTCATGACCTTTTTTGTTAGTTAACGTAATTTAGTTATGGTTCTAATTCATGTACAAAAAACGAAATATAGCAATGGAAGCTAATTAAATTCCGCTTGTATTGATATTCTCCATGTAAAATGTTTGGAGCAAAATATTAAATGGCGAAGGTAGGTTCCTACATATTTTCTTGTGAGTCTCATAATGGCTTTTCTTTCGTTTGTTTTACGGTTTTTTAGTGATAATATTATAGAACAAACATTCGAAGATAACAATATATCTCTATACTGATAAACAATATTAAGTACGAAACTACCGATTCATGATGTTAGCTATTTAGTTAAACGCTAAATTAGCATGCTGGCTAATCATTTACAGAAAAACAAAATTAATAGCAATGGAAAGCGAATAAATTCCGCTTCTATTGATATTCTCAGGTAAAATGTTTTCGAAGAAAAAATATTAAATGCGAAGAGTTTAAGTTCATGGGCCATATTTCTTGAGGAGTCTCATAATGGAATTTCTTTAATGTGTTTTACGGGTTTTTATTTGATAAGATTATAGAACCAAACATTTCCGAAGATAAACAATATATCTTTTAAACTGATAAACAATATAATTAGGTAGGTAAACTTGTCATCTCGGTGGCCTCGTACAGACGCCCGTTCCCCTGACGTCAATCAATCTCAGGCGCAGGCCTTTATAGATTGGAGACGGCCCTTGCCCGTGGATCAGTAACGGTAGTACTGGTTACCAGTCTACTCCATCCCTGCCGCCAACAACCTTTCGCACCCTGAAACGTACTTCCGTACACACGTGGTGTCTCCAGCCAGCTACTCCAACTTCGCCCTGAAACGTACTTCCGTAACACGTGGTGCCCCAGTCAGCTACTCCATCCCCTGCCCTGCCACAACCTCGCCCTGGGAAACGTACTTCCGTACACACGTGGTGTCTCCAGTCAGTTAACCCAACCTTCGCCCTGAAACGTAATTCACGTACACACGTGGTTCCCACCAGTCCAGCTACTCCATCCCTGCCCTGCCACAACCTTTCGCCCTGAAAACGTACTCCGTACACACGTGGTGCCTCCAGTTCAGTTACTCCCTGACTGCCCTGCCCTGCACAAACCTTCGCCCTGAAAACGTACTTTCGTACACACGTGCGTGCCTCCAGTCGCTACTCCATCCTTTACCCTGCCACAACCTCCGCCTGATACCGTACTTTCCTTACACATGTGGTGCCCCAGTCAGCTACTCCATCCCTGCCCGCCACAAACCTCGACCCTTGAAAACGTACTTCCGTACACAAGTGGGGCGCCCAGTCCAGCCCCAAGCATTGTAACAACGCGGACAATGTAAACCTTTATCTCTGTTTTATTAATGATCAAAGGAAAACCAGGGTATGTTTCAATATTCCACAATGAAACAGGATTTATCAGATTAACACATCCAATTTTTCCCTTACCGCCAGTGACGCGACTTGGGTGACTGCAGTATGGTGATCGAGGCAATGCTTGGCATTACTTCACTTTCAGCCTTAACAGGTACTGTCTTATCTGTTACTGATAAGCTCAGATCAATGGACCTGCTCTCTTGAGTGTTGAGGGGAGGGGTTGTTGTTAGGTTGAGGCTGGTCGATGAATGTTAAAGTGAGACCAAGGATGACAAGAATGAAAGCAAGATGTCTACACGGGCTGGTTTTTTTCTAAATATTGTTATGCGAATTAATAAGTCTACACTCATGCAGTTTATTTTTACTTGCCCGTTAAGCTCCGTCCACACTGTGCCTCATTGCAGAGAGGCAGAGGAGGTGGATGTAGTGATGCCCACCTGAGCGTCCAGGACTGCGTGCTTCACGCCATGCGGGGAAAGCGACCCTCCTTCACAAGTTTTATGTTCATTGCAATGTTGAACACTACTTATTTTGACATTAGGCATGCATTACATCATAATAGATAAAAGGTGTGCTGACCACCGCAGACCAGAATGAAATTAAATGCTAGCAAAATTACAGGAATAACAAGGTGTTGGAATAAAAAAAGTGAGAGATTAAAAAGTTGCATGCCACTATTCGCTTCGCTATCATTATTATTCTAGGTAGAGTGTACTGTAATTGAGGAGGTCCGGGCGGTAGTAGAGTGGTGCTCTCGAAGACACGAGTTCGATCCCGAGTGATACCCATAAATCCACTTAAAATCTTTTCTGCACAGTCGAGTGGCCTAAGAACACCCACGTGCCTGCTTATACTCTACCTTCGACTGCGTGTGCATGGGAGGACACAGGGGGGCGGACATGAGCTCTAAATCACAGGGCGTACTATAAAAATCATGCCTGCGCCACCACGGAGAGGGTCAACCATCCACAGCCTAAAGTGAAACGCAGGGCCTACACAATCACATCACTAAAGCTCATGCCTACAGGCGCTATAGGCCAAATGCTGTTAAAAAAAAAAAAGAATATTATTGTATTATGACACGAAGTATGTCTCTCGTGAAGATGATTTTATGTATCAGTTTTCCTAAATATTATCTGGTAGTTTGATATACCGTGTAAGATTACATATGTATTGCGGCTCGGAACACCCTCTGTGGACATCTTGCCTCAACACGCACGTCCATGCAATCGGTCTGGCTGGAACAGACGAGCAGTGCGCGATCTGATTTTCAAACACCACCACTTACACAGCGGCGTCATGAGACACCCAGTGGGGACGGGGCTTTTTGGCTACACCAAAACATCTACTGGACAAGCAGCTCGAAATACATGTTTTTGACCATGCCGGACAAAAGTCCATAAAAACAGGTAAAGTAGACCTATCACTCTTAAGAACTATGAAAATGAGAGGAGAGAGGAGAGAAGAAGAATCGAGATGGAGAGGAGAAGAGAGAGAGAGAGAGAGACGAAGGAAGGGGGTAGGAGGCGGGGAGGACACCGGGAATGTCTTAGTTCTGGCAGCACTGCGCATCGTCCACCTCGCACTCATCCATCCCCCGCGGTGCGCTAGTGGGCAGCTTAGCGGAAAGAAAAAAATTGAATTCATTTCAGTCACCACACGTTATTGCTTTCATTTCGGGACCTAAATCTATACCATCATGATGATAAAGAGATGTAGCCTCTAAAATTGATGCAGTTTATTATATTGTTATCGGATCAATATACTAGTCTCTACGATATTTTTAAAGATTATGAATTATTTCGTGCATTATCACACACTGTAGATCCTTCACTTAATAACTCCTTTACTATTTAACATACTAAATCGAATCATACAAATATAAATAAGAAAATGTAGATCTTTAACAAGTACAAAAGTATGGTTTATGTACTATAAATCAAGGACACACGAAATATGTTAGTAACAGATGACGGTGAACGATTGATGCACGCGCTTAGGATACTTATAAGGGCCGGAAATTTTTTTTTTTTTTTTTCCCGTTTTCTTCCTTATGGCGCTTGGCCCCTCTGGCGCAGGCAGTGCGTCCATATCAGTTTAAGATCGCGGGAACGCTGGCCTCACCAGGCCTTTGTATGCCGTCGACATCCTCTCCAACTACGTGCATGCGGGAAAACCTCACGATCAAGAGAAAATAGGCCCTAGAGAGCCCAAGGGGGACCATTGTTTGTTAGAAATGATGAAAAACTCTACCCAAGCTACACACTGTCAATGTGAGTAGAGAAAGTTCACGGGTTTGCTGAGTCACTACGCGCTGCGTCGGACCCCAGGTTTTCGGCGCAATGGAACGCCTGAATCTTGGGTTCCGTGAAACTGTTTTGAAATGTCGAAATGGAAGAGGCCTTATAATATATAGAATATACATATATATATTATATATTAATATATATATGATATATATATATATATATATATATATATAATATATATATAACGTATATTATACTATAAAAAAAAAAATATGGCCACCCCCCCTTTTCAATTTTTCGGGTTCCGTCATGCTTGTAGCTGGGTTTCTGCCTCGGTAGTCAAGTTTGTGTGTTGCTGTTGGCGTGTTCCAGCCGGCAGTCTGGTTTGTTGTTGCTGTGGGCTGTGTTCCAGCCTTCGGCAGTCTTGTTGTTGTGTGCTTTGTTGGCTGTGTTCCAGCTCGGCAGTCTTGTTTGTTGTGTGTTTACTGTTGTCTGTGTTCCAGCCTCGGCAGTCTTTTGTTGTTGCTGTTGGCTCGTTTGTTCAGCCTCGGCAGTCTTGTTGTTGTGTTGCGGTTGGCTGTGTTCCCAGCCTCGGCAGTCTTGGTTTGTGTTTGCTGTTGGCTTGTTGTGCTTCCAGCCCGAGCGTCTTGTTTGTTGTGTTGCGTTGGCTGTGTTCCAGCCTCGGCAGTCTTGTTGTGTTTGCTGATTGCTGTGTTCCAGCCCGGCAGTCTTGTTTGTTGTGTGCTGTTTAGCTGTGTTCCAGCCTCGGCAGTCTTGTTTGTTGTGTTGCTGTTAGCTGTGTTTCCAGCCTCGGCAGTCTTGTTGTTGTGTTGCTTGTTGGCTGTGTTCCAGCCTCGCAGTCTTGTTGTGTTGTGTTGCTGTTAGCTGTGTTCCTGCGAACCAGTCTTTGTTGTTAAGCTGGTGTTGCGGTTAGCTCTCCCATTGGGGTGAAAGAGCCCGCCCAGGTTGGCAACGCCGAAGGAGACACCAAGCTCCTCTGGACAGTGCACTCTTGCACGGATATACGTGTCTACCGTTCGCAATAGTGTTGTTGGTACGACACATAAGAGTTCATCGGTGTGGTACGAAGCCGAACCGGGCGGTAGCTGGCGTAAGCAGTGACACAAAGGGGCCCTTAGAGGGCTGGTTATAGGAAGACAACGAGGGCAGGCATAGCTCAAACAGGATAGGTAAGACCCTCACGGGGCGCAGGTCGTTGACCTGACGATGCTCTTAGTAGGCGGGGTCACTTTCCGATTAAGTGTAGGATTAGCATAGCAAGGGGTTCTGCTCGAAGCAGTTCTCGTTGTGGGATAGTATTAGTAATAGGTTTTTCTTTTCAAATAGATAGATCAAACATGGCGAGAGTTAAAATAAAGCACAAGTCATCACAAGACCGCGTACCAAAATAGACCTCTTAAGGATACTCTCAGAAAACACAGCGTTTACGCAACAAAAATCATCCCACTCAATGAAGGCTTCATTGTAATAACAAAAAACTGGACAATGATGTAGACTATTTTCGGAGAAAAAAGACACTAAATGCCAAATTAACAGTCGCCTCCTTTGTACCATTGGTCCAACCGAACTAAAAGCTAAAGATCAGAATCTTAACCAGGGTGGATGACCATATTTACCTCAACGAAAAGGATGACTTAATAGAAGAATTAAGAAAACAAAAGACATGGATAGGGAAGAAGCTGTAGATGACCTTACAAATTCCCAAGTCGAAAAAAAAAAAAAAAAAAAAACCAAAAAAAACCCCCCCCAAACAATAAAAATACAACATTCTCCCAGACAAAACATAGGCAAAGAAAGACCTAAATTAGGATTTCGACTATCTCTATGTTCTGCCTACACAACACCCCTGCAAAAAAAGACGAATATATAACCATAAATCTCATGTACGAGATGATACATGAATAGAAGACACTATACAAACCAATGCACACAACAAAACGATTACAAAAATATGCTTCAAAATGTGCAGAAGAGGGTCACTCTGGCAACAGTGTAAAAAGTGAGACAAAGAAAGCATAAATTGCGAGGGACCACATAGAACTTAGCAATGAACAGGCCCTTTCGGAAAAAGATCATTGAAAGTAAAAAAGGAAGTTAACAATGACAAAGAAACTAACAAAAAAAAACATGACACTAAAATCATAAAGTCAAATACTAAGAAAACAGACGTTAACATTAAACTTAGAAAAAGATACACCAGCAAAAATACTGACATGCATGCTACATGAACACCTGGGGCAAACATCGCAGAAAACAGGCACATACGAGGATACCCTTAAACAAGACACTATAAAATGAACAGAAATCACAATACCTGAAATTCCAAATAGCAAATCAATCTTAGATAGGATACCAATATAACAAGAAGAAACAGAAACTATAGGGATGGGAACATACTGAAACACCACAAGGAAATGCGAACAGACACAACCAACATACACAGCATTAAAGGAGAAGATTAGGTCTGCAATAATTACCTCAACTCACAGGTATTGGACCGAAACATAACCTTAAACTTAAGAAATGAAAGTGAAGCACAAGAAGAAAAAGAAATATAAATCGGGCTTACCACCAACCCTAGTTTTTTATGAAAACAGAAATACATACCATTGATATCAAACAACAAAATGACTCAACAAAATGGCTGGAGAGTACAGAGGATGAAAAGTTCAGGAAATTAAGAGCAGGGTTACAATGAAAAAAAACACCACCACACAAACATCAAAGAAGGAAAACGACACAAAGCAAGTAACGCACAATATGGATTACAATTTATAATATTACAGCACAACGGATCCCATTGGAAAAACAAACAATACAATCTAATATAAATTACAAAGACATAGGGGATCCTGATATAATTCTTATTAATAGTCACGGTTTAAAAAATGATTTGAATCACTTAAAATATCAATTATACTACATACAAACTCAAATACTAGTAATTGAAATGCACGATGGTAGTGCAATCATGAATCAAAAAACAATATCAAACATACAATAACAGTGATTACATCACATGATAGTTATAACAAATAACAATAGACACAGACACAGGACCAATAAATATAGTACAACATATCCTTACACCACGCAGATCTATTCTCCATATCCGGATTTTCATTAGGATAGCATCAAATTACATACCAACTTATATTTTAGGAGATTTAAAATGCTTAAACATAGGATCCTTGGAGACAATTATGACAAATAAGTAGGAAAGGACTGAAAACTTCTCATAGATAAACAACAAGACTTAAATCTATTGGCCTGATCATCATTACTTATTAACAAGTAACACTCAAACTACACCGGATATTATACTCTGTAACAATAAAACATATCATAATATACAATGGAAGCAGGACCGATGACAACCTCAGACCCACATACTATAAATTCACACGATATCATCTCAAGCTATCAAAATAGTAACGCCACAAGACTTAATTTTAATAAAGCAGATTCGGGATCTAATACTAACAAACAAATAACAAATCACACAATTCACACAACCAAACTTACCAATAATGCCTCAAAACAACAAATAGACTCAGCTCTCAATTCTTGGTACGAAACAATAATTTAAAAGCAAATAGAGGACTATGTACCAAGTCAAACATCAAAACAATTACCAAAAATCATTATTAAATTAGACAGTAAAAGTATACAATATTATAATTTGTAAATCTATAGAAGAAGCCCAAAAGAAAAGGGTGGACAAGGGGCAAGTTTCTAGCCTTAAACAATGAGAAAGCTCTAATAAAAAGCAAGCAAAAAACAAAATAACAATAAATTGGCAAGATAAAAATCGGCAACTCAAAAATAAATATTAAGGGACACCTGGGAATCTGGCAAAAATATTAAGCAGTTGAAAAGGGAAACAAAAGATAATACTTCACCATACATTATCATAATAACAGAAGCTATACTTAGAGGAGGAGAAGGAGGAAATATCAGAAATATATGGAAGGAAATGGTTTACATCAGTCCACCAGAAAACATACATTTTGAACAGACAAAAGGAAATTATGTAAACAATTTACATACAGAACATACTAATAGGATACAAATTACAATCACTCTACCTGAGAAGATTAGATGAAAAACAAAACTAATGACAAAGAGTAATAACAAGGCAAGAAATGAAAATATACTAAAAAAGATGAAAAACAATGCTTCGGGCAAAGTAAAATCAACAAACTAAAGCATTTCCAAAATACTGATAATGCCATAGAATCATCATATATAGAGATATTAATCATTCCTTCTCTAGGGATACTTCCCAGACAAATTTAAGCACGCTGCAATAAAACTAAACACCTAAACCAATAAAGCAAGCACAAAAACCCAATCACACACTATAGACCCATATCTTTACTAGAGGTTCCAGGAAAACTTTTCGAGAAAATTAATAAAACCAACAGACTAAAAAAGATTAGAAATAAAACAATAAATTACCCGACCCACTCAACACGGATCAGAAACTCAAGGGCACTGACTCTGCCATTGTCATAACACTTGAGAAAATAGCACACTCCCTAGCAAGAAAAAAGTTCATTGTTACATAGTAGCGGTGGGGGAGGGTGGGGTCACACGAACGGGGTGGCTCACCGTACGAAGGGCTACAACGCGAAAATTACATTCAAATTTCGAGCCACCATGCCACACGATGCAGCGCCAACCCTAGTGAACTACAGGCGAGCAACAGGTGACTTCATGATAAGAGGTAGAGGTGGGGTGAGGGTTCACACCGAACTGGGGGATCACATGTCAAAAATTTATAAAAAACCTTAAATGACCCTTATTATCTGAGTTAGTGTAATGAGGGTACCATAAGGTGGGCATATTGGTGAAGTTTGTTTTGGGCACAGTGTGCACTCTCTCAGGTAAAAAAAATGGATTTTTATGAAATATTTTTCCTATAATAGTACGGGTTGTCCCCCCACACCACCCTACTTCGGGACTTATCTAAAGCATTCGATAAGTTATGGCATGAAGGCCTGAAGATACAAAACGGTATCACTAAATGATGCTGCATTTCATTTCGAGGACATTATGTACATTCCTTGATAGAAGAACAGAAATATCACAATGAAATGGGTACCAAGGGACTACAATTTTGAAATAAGGAACGGTGTTCCGCAAGGATAGTGCGCTCTATCCACACACTTACACAATCTTCACATCCAGATATCCCCACATCTTCATATGGATGCATTAACATAGTATTGCCGAATGCTATAACACAAATCATCACACATCACAAGCAATCGAAACGAATGATGGCGAAGAAAGATAGAAACTGACAATAACTAGGGGTTAGGGGGTGGGCCAACCTCAGTAGAGCGCCTACCTCCGCCCGAATATTTCATCAATTATATATATATATAGATTATATATATATATTATATATAGATATATATATATATATATATATATATATAGATATATATATATATATATATATAATAATATAAGCGAACGTGGTGTCGCTGTCTGTCCTGTTGTCTGTCTATCTGTGTGGTCGCTGTGTTATAGGTTCCGCCCCCCGTGGCGCAAACACCTCATAGCACATTTTGGAATCAGGTTGACCAGGGGCAAGCGTATAAGCCCCACTTATGAGATGATCCGATCACTTCTTGTTTTCTTTTTTTAGCAAGCCTATTAGCTGAGAATTGTGAAAACAAAAAGGGGTTGCGAGAATTGAGGAAGCCTTGATGTGGGTGATGGGTAATGGAGTGAGTGTAGTGAATGGGTGGGTGATGTGGGTAATGGGTTGTGGGGTGGAGTGATGGGGTGGGGGGTGATGGGTTGGGTGATGGGTGATGGGTGAGGGAATAGGTGGGGGTGAATGGGTAAGGTGAGTTGAATGGGTGTGTGGTGCTGGGTAATGGTGGGACGTGACATGGGTGGGGGTAGTAATGGGTAATGGGTGAGTGAATGGGTGTGTGGTGATGGTAATGGGTGACAGTGAATGGGTGGGGGTGATGGTTAATGGGTGAGTGAATGGGTGTGTGTGGTGAGGGGTAATGGCGTGATTGACTGGCGTGGGGGGTGAAGTGAATGGGTGGGGTGATGGGTCTATGGTGGTGGTGATGGGGTAATGGAGTGAGTGAATGGGTGGGGGGTGCGGTGATGGGTAATGGGTGAGGTGAATGGTGTTGTGGGATGGGTAAGGCGTGAGTGAATGGGTGAGGGGTGAGGTAATGGGTGAGTGAATGGGTGGGGGTGCCATGGGTAATGGGTGAGTTGAAGGGTTGTGGTGATGGGTAATGGTGGGTGAATGGGTGGGGGTGATGGGGTAATGGGGTGAGTGAATGGGTGGGGGGTGATGGGATAAATGGGTGAGTGGAATGGGTGAGGGGTGATGGGTAATGGGTTGAGTAATGGGTGGGGGGTGATGAGTAATGGGTGAGTGAGATGGGTGTGTGGTGACGGGTAAGGGTGAGTGAATGGGTGGGGGGTGAATGAAGGGTGAGGGGGTGATGGGTAATGGGTGTGTGGTGATGGGTAATGGGTGTGTGGTGAGGGGAATGGGTGAGTGAATGGGTGGGGGTGATTGATGGGTAATGGGTGAGTGAATGGGTGTGGGGTGATGGGTAAGGGGTGACGTGAATGGGTTGGGGGGTGATGGGTAATGGGTGAGTGAATGGGTGGGGTGTGATTGGGTAATGGGTGAGTTGAATGGTGTGGTGATGGGTAATGGTTGAGTGAATGGGTGGGGGGGATGGGTAATGTGTGAGTGAATGGGTGCTGTGGTGATGGGTAATGGGTGAGTGAACGGTGGGGGTGATGGTAATGGGTGAGTGAATGGGTGGGGGTGGTGAGGGTAATGGGTGTGTGGTGATGCGGTAAGGGTGCAGTGAATGGGGGGGGGGTGATGGGTAAGGGGTGAGTGAATGGGTGTGTGCGTGATGGGTAATGGGTGAGTGAATGGAGTGAGTGAATGGGTGGGGGTTAATGGAGTGAGGTGAATGGGTGGGGTTGATGGGTAAATGGGTGAGTTGAATGGGTGGGGGGTGATGGGTAATGGGTGAAATGAATGGCGTGGGGGGAATACATACATTTCTACATCCATGATCAGGAAAGTAGAAGGGTTCTATCGGAGAGTCCATTGTTTGGTGTGCGAAGGCCCACCAAACCAGGGGTGGGCCGAAGGCAGCAATAGCCCTCCGCAGGAGCTAGACAAAAAAGTCCGCCCGAGGGCTGCTTTGCGGCTATCTATCTATAATAATATAAAGCGAAGTCGTGTTTGTCTGTATGTCTGTCTGTCTGTCTGTCTGTGTGTGTGTGTGGTAGAGGTTCCGCCCCCCGTGGCGCAACCACCTCATGATGCACATTTTTGAATCAGTTGACCAGGGGAAGGTCATAAGCCCACTTATGAGATGATCGATCACTCTTTTTTTTTTTTTTTAGCAGCCTATTAGCGAGAATTGTGGAAAACAAAAGTAGGTTGGCGAGGAATTGAGAAGCCTTGGATGTAGGGTGAGGGGTAATGGTGTGAGTGAATGGGAGGGGTGATGGTTAATGGGGTGGGGTGATGGGTTGAGGGGAGATGGGTGGGGGGGATGGGTTGGGGGTGATGGGTGATGGGTGAGGAAAGGTGGGAAGGTGATGGTAAAGGTGAGTGAATGGGTGTGTGGTGATGGGTAATGTGACTGATATGGGGGGGGGGGGGGGGTGGGGGGGGGGGGGGGGGTGCTGGTAATGGGTGAGTGAATGGGTGGGGGGGTGATGGGTAATGGGTGAGTGATGGGTGGGGGTGATGGGTAATGGGTGAGTGCATGGGTTGGGGGGGTGATGGGTAATGGCGGTGAGTGATGGGTGGGGGGTGATGGGTAAGGGGTGAGTGAATGGGTGGGGGGAATATAACATTTGTCTTACATCCATGATTTCAGGAAAGCTAGAAGGGGCTATATGGAGAGTCATGTTTTGGTGGGCCGAAGGCCCACCAACCACAGGGGTGGGCCGAAGGCCCAAACATAGCCCTCCGAGGAGCTAGCCAAAAAGTCCGCCCGGAGGGGGCTTGCGCGGCTAGTATATATATATTATATATCTATATATATATATAATATATATATATATAATAAATATATAATAATATATATTGCATGCATTATGCACTCAGTATTGAGCGCGTCACCTCCGGCCGAATATTATTTCATCAATTGGTTGCCATGGCAACAGTTGTCAATAGATTCATCCAAATTAAATCAGTATCTTCCTTGATACCAAATAGATCGGTATACCGAGTTGGTCCAACTCTATGCGTAACTTTTCGAGAAATTCATGCTGTACAACTAACAGACGACAGACAGACAGATCGGGGTGCAAAACATAAACCCCTCCAACTTCGTTGGCGGAAGGAACAACACTAAACAATTATGAGAAAAATAGAAATTCAAAACAAACACACTAAAATTAAGGATCAATTCCTTAACCAGCTAGGAAAAACACATCCGGTCTCAATAGCAGGAACATCCATTCCCTGCTCTAGGCAGGGAGAGATTTAGGATTAAAGGATAAACACAAGAGGAATTCGTCCACACGTCAAGTACCACACCACCAATAAAACCAAACAAGCATGTGAACATGATCAAAAGATTTCATAGCCTTCCAAAAGGTAAAAGTAATCTAGTTTGAGGCCTTAATAATACCAATACTAGAATATCCATCGGACCATTGTCACATATCAAGAACGAACTTGCGCAAACTTCAAATATCAAAAAAGGCTCTTCGCTTTGCTCTAGAAGAAAATACCCATACAATAATACTACTGAACAAATGCATAACCCTTGCTAAATTAAACCAATTAAATATCAGACTTTTTGAAAAAGGCAATAAGAATAAAGAGACATGATAACAAACATAATCAAAGATAACCACTACTAGAAATAAAGGAGAAGAGACATAAAGAGCATGGAGTGTTTCAGAAAGAAACCTTGGAAAAAAGCTAAATGGGAGGAGAACCGTATTCAAATCTTCACAGCAAATTAATTACTGAAAAAAAAAGAGAAAAAAACAATCATAAATCATTAATTATTCTCTATGTATACATGGGGCTATGAAATGACTGTCATGCATGTATGTTATATAAGTATATATTAAATTGTATAAAAAATAATATAATATAATAATAATAATAGTATTAATGTGGGTATGTGTTTTTATTTAAGGGACAGTTGGTTTGGTAAATTATACAATTTATCATCAAATACAAAAGTACAAAACGTTTACTGTAAAAAAAAAAAATAATAATAATAATAATAATAAATAAATTATTTTTCAATGCATTCCAAAATATAACAAACAACAATGTGGTAGAAGGCGGGGCAAATCACTAATCTAATATAAAGCAAGCGTGTGGATCGCACCATCGACTTTGTCTTATACGGTATTTTCATTTTCTCTATGCTTTACATTTCTTCAACTTCAATTCTTCTTTCCCCCCCCTGTCTATCCCCCCAAACCGCTAAACCACTAGTAGTCCGGTGGCAGAACCCCATTTCAGGCGTGTGAACCTTGGCACTCGAGAGAGGTAATAAATTTCATTGCATGTTTTCGATAGAATTGGTGTCTAATTCAATTAGGGTGGGTGTGAGTTCAAACCGCTTGCCATTCAGAAAACAGATGGCCGCTCAAAAAAGTGTCGATTAACAAAACCTCTCATAATTTCTGTCTGAGCTCACAAATCTGTTGTCTTTATAGTCTATAGATATTGTTTTCGGGTGCACAGAATCCGATCTGGCATTGTTTAATGGTTTCAAGTCATCTAATGAAATATATAAAACAAGATGTTAGGGCAAAAGACACAAAAAAATGCTATTTTTCTGCATTTTTATGATAAACATCTTGATGCATGCTAAGTTAATCACGTTTTGTGATGAGACATATAAGTTACTGTTTCTTTCAGGTAGCTGTGCTAAGTGACACCATATGATGGAGGAGAAGCAAACATGTTCTTCAGAGATGTCTACAAAATGTGGTGAGGGGAAAGCTCATCAGTTCTTCAAATCAGTCTCTTCAGCAAGCCTCTTCGTGGTGATGGATTGTACAGTACATCTAGCTGATCTCTGTGATGATGCTTCCATAACATGTCATCAAAAACTGAATTTCCGTTATGTGTCACCCTCCAACTTAGCGTCTGTTCAAAAATACGTGAATGTACGACTGCTAGTGTTTCCACACCAAAACAAAACGTTCGGTCTGGAGGAGGGTGTTGTCTTGATTTCAAGAAAACACGGTTATTCTGTTGTAATGTCACACCAGTTCGGTGGAGCGAACTGAAAAACTCCTTGAAGATAGAAGGCAGCTTCATGGTTAGAACTGATAGATTGGAAAAATGGACAAGACTACAAGCATGAAACTCCCTTGATATCTGTACAGAGCGTGGCGATCAGTTAGGTTCATTTAATTCGTGATCGTATCTTGGGTGCAGGTTTGTCTGGACTTCATGCCTTGATGCAAGATATCACCAAAAATGCTGCAAGCGATTCCACAATATCCCACAATCCAATGGTGGAAAAAGCTCTAGTAGTAGCTCTAATACTGCTGACCAGCAAGCTCTTGTAGACAACGTGAAAGTCATGGTGACAACAAAACAAAAATTTGGAACATCGGGACTGAAGTGGAAGAGTATTTTGACAACGAGGCCAGTGGAGATTCGGGCGGACCTTGGTGAGAAAAGTCAGTGAACAATTTGGTGATGAGATCATAGCACTCCAATCACCTGGCATCGCAGCCTTTAATGGTCTTTCGCAGAGCATGCACCCCAATAATATGAAGCTTGTAGATGATGAGACAGAGGATTTGGAACTGTGCTTACAAAAAGTAGCAAAGAAGTATGTGAAAGAGAGCAAAGACAAGAAAGAAAACACAATCTCACCGCATACACCAAGCAATCGACAAGGAGACTGCATCAGCCTGCATTAGCGAAAACATTGCATGGAATTTCTGACCCACATTAGCCCCAAGTTTTGCCGACCATCCCTACAATCTTTATGATTTGGCAGTATCATCGCTTCAGCGTGACCCACCAACCAACCCCTCTTCAATAGCAATTGGACATGATGACGTGATACAAAGGCCTGATCGAAGCACTCTCCATAGTACAATGTCACAATGCTCATATGATGAGCACGGAGGTCCGTTCGCTCCAGCAGCAGTACAAAGCAGCAAGAGCAAAACTTACTTCACGGCAATGTCAGACGTTCCATTGGGGGGATGGTTCAGATCATCATGACAATTTGACACAGAGATCAGTTCCCAAAACAACTGTCGCCTCCAGGTCATTACATGGCAATGCTCGCTTAATCAGTATCAAGCCCACATTAACCACTCGCCGCGACTGGATCCCAACTCTACATTCTCGCCTTACACAAAAAACAAGAAAGAAATGAAGCATCCCGATCAACTGTGGACACAAATCACCGTGTACAAAGGTTCAAAGAAGGTCAACATGCCACTATCTGCAACAAACAGGTTTGAGATGGACAGAGGAGCACATTGCATCACAGGCGGTGTCATGGCGAGAGCACGCGATATTGACTATCATTTCCAAGGCTATTTCTTCAAAGAGGGTACTCTAGAATACAATGGTTAAAACACTCCAGATTTGTCGTGAGACAGGCATGAGGCCAGAACCAAAAACAGTCGGTATCATATTGCCACTTCTAAAACAGCAAGCCCACAGATCGAACAAACAGTCCTCACATCCATCACAGGAGGATTGAAGTGACCCAAAATTCAAAATCAAGACATCTTGGTGATAACGCAGATGCAGCAATTACAAGATCCTTGTTTGACATTTCATATCAACAACCGACCTGCTGGATAATATGGTTGACACTGCTAGGAGGAATGCATCTGCCTGATGGACTTTGTGGCAGCATTGGAACGGTTGGACAGCCGATTGCGGCCTAAAAGAAGTTTGAGTACAACATTTGGCTCAGTTGACAAAATGTCGTTCCTGGGAAGAAGTTCCCTCAGAATGTGCGCGCCCTTCGCCTTCTAGTAGAAAAATTCTTCGGTCAGTCCTCGAGAAGCGAGGAACATCACCAGCATGGAAGACTTAGGAAGGAAGAACTCAAGAAGCGCTCCTCACAGAGTCGTCACCACTAAGATGTGGGCGAAAGTAGTCATCCGTCCAGTCTCATCATCATGCTGTACTGTCGAGCATCACATGAGTGACTGCTCCTTCTCTTAAAGGCAGATTAAGATAAGATTTTCATCCATCTAGAAACCTTGCAAGTACCAACTACAAGGTTATGACTATACAAAGCGCCGCCACCGTCAGCACGAACTAGGCGGACTCGAACCGCTGACGAATGCACAGGGGACGCTGCACATGCGAACTCACGTCAGATCTACAAGCATGGCAACCCTGAAGGCACATCTAAGGCAACTGAGATGATGCTGCAATACCTGTTTTGCTGCTCACAAGTACAACTACAGCCGCCTATGGACTGTACTAATGTGCGGTCATGAAAAGGGATTCAGCAGATATCCTCGCAAAGTTCTATAAAAGGACAGCTAAAGTCTACGTCACACAGCAGCCTATGGAATGGTGACGGTGGTCGGGACATGTTCATGCGACTACTAGATGAGGAAAGGTTCATGGCCAGTGGGTATTATGGCAACACAGAAAACCCCCAACGATGGCCCACATGGGGGCTACGCATGGATGGGTCATGGACCCTGACAGGAGATCTCAAGGAGGATGAGGAGACCATGATTAATGAGAAGATAAAGAAAAACATAAAGAAGGAATTTCCAGCCGCATTAGGCATGATGGAGATTGACAGACAGCTATCCGACAGGCTCTTGCCTCTTTCATTGATCCTCTCGAACCAGAATCACATAGGAGGTGGGGTACTTTCTGAACATCGCAGTGGGCAAGATGCCAAGCCCGAAGTCAACGTTGACAACTTTGTTGACTTAGGAACAACTATGATGACAGATTCGAGATCAGTGCTGAGGGATTTCACACAACGTATCTCAAAATAGTGTTATCACATTTGAAGAGAAGAAGAAACGTGTGAAAGTCTGCTGGACCTGATTTCATGGACCAAGAGGCGATTAACAATCGAGTGAATTGTTTTATAGTCAGTCAGCGATTTGGACCAGTAAAGGTGTATTGCAAACTGAGCTGACAGCATACCCACATCAATGTTTGCTCCAGATAGGCACCATGCGTATTGCCACAGGTAAAGCCACACTAAGAAAAACCTTCAAGTCGAGAAATCATCAGAGGAAGCCTTGACCCCAACTGCAATTGTGGTGGACGTATCTGCTTATGCTCTGGGGACTCTTGAATGGCCAGTGCAAGGCATGTAGAACTTTCATCACTACCTTCAAGCTTGGCTCTCTGAAAGACTTACGGAGTCTGGCAGTTTATCTCTGCTTTATAGATACCTGACTACTCCATTAAGAGCAGCAAAGGAATTCAAAGAAGAATGGCACACGAGTATATAAACCTCACCCTGCAGACTTCGGACTTCCACTCAGAAATCGCAATTCTGAGAGAACTACGAAGAACGAGGTTAAGTCCAGCTCAACAAGCTTCTTTGCCGCATATATCTGACTGGATGACACATTTCCTCGAGGCGGGTCACAGGACTCCCAGTTCCTGTCCTCATTGTCACAGGGCGAAGACTCCATCCCCACACAGGTGCATTTTTTTTTTTTTTTTTTTAAAAAGGGGGGGGCAGAAAAAATCATTGTGTAGGATCTTGCTCAACATTTGAAGAAGGCTGACAACCTCATGCTCACAAGTTGTAGGCCAATTGGGACCAATCCGGATGCACGTGTTGGCTTGCATTAGCAGATGACACGACGTGTTTGTGTTGCTGTTGTTCTTTTATGAAACTCTTCTCTCCAGGTCCGCAATCTCTAAATGCAGTCACCAGGTTTATGGGCCGTTTGTTGCATTGACATAATGGCCACGTTATGAAGCACAGCACAATTGTGCAGACCTACTTGCTATTTCCTTCTATGTTCACGATTGATCTGTAGCTGCGACATATGGTATTGGTAAAGCTAATGCTTTAACGTGCATCAAAAAGATACAGGCTTGGATGATCTACTTGGAGATGCTGGAGGCTAACGTTAAAACAGGTGACAGAACAAGCAAAGGAGTTCATGTTGCGTGTTATGGTGTACACAAATGCTCATCTATGACAGAGTGCAGGACAGCAATGTTCGTGGGCTCAGAAAAGACTGGTAGACTTCCTCGCCCAAAAACATATACAGTGCTACCACCGACAACAGAAGCATTCCATGGAGAATCTTCTACGAGCTCACCTCCAAGTGGCAAAAAAAAAAACCTTTGGCGAGCGGCTTTAAGCGGAGATACCCCCAGCAATGGGATCCCAAGTACATTTGGGTGGAATATGATCATGTCAACAAGTGCCTCATTCCACGGAACATGTTGCCAGGGGACAGATATGCACTGCGAAAAGTCATGAAAATTGTACGCTGTAGCTGTGATTCAGAGAAGGCATGCCGAGGGGGCAAAATGTGGTTGTATGAGCCGTAAGCTGCCATGCACCGTCTTTGCGCTTGGGGTGCTGCTAGGGTATGTGTGCCAAAACATTCAATTGAGAAGATGATGGAGAAGGACAATCTGGAGGAAGAATTGTTAGGATAATAATTTGTAACTTTGTGATGTAGTACGAGTTAAGCCAACGGGGAAAACGGCTATAACACAGTATTTTTAAGTAAATTATGTCTAGTATTACATGTCTTTATTTGTAAGGAATTGAGATTCCAATTATCATGTTTGCTTGTGGATCTAATGTTTGTCTCATCTCAGAAACTATCAAGTGAATGATGAAATGCCATCAAGAATTTATCCTAATAAATGCAGGAAACAAGAAAAACTGCTTTTGTTGTGTAATTTGCCCACCATCTTGGTATAATTCATTAGGATGACTTGATGAAACTATTAAAACCAATGCCAGAATCGGATTCTGTGCACCCGAAAAAACATACTATAGACTATAAAAAACAACATATTTATGAGCTCAGAACAGAAATTATGAAGGTTTTGGTAAATTGACCATTTTGGCGGCCATCTGGTTTTATGAAAGGGCAAGCGGGTGTGGAAGTCAACCCACCCATAAAATTGAATAGACACCAAGTTGCTATCAGAAAAATGCAATAAAAAGATTACCCTCTCTCAGTTGAAGGTCCATGGCCCTGCCACGGCTTTAGGTGCATAAAGGGTAAAAACCCAGTCTGCTGGGCCCTTCACTTGCGAATATGACCAAAGAATATCACTCAACTCTACGCCATTTAAAACTTTGCGAGAGTCAAAATTTTACATGAAACATTCATGCAATAGAAGCGCAATTTTATTAGCTTTTCCATTGATATTTTTCGTTTCTGATAAATGAATGCATAAATGAATTAGCACCATGCATAAATAGGGCTAACTAAATAAATAAATTCACAATCGGGAACTGCACCAGAGAGGAGCTGCAGGAGGACTTCGAGAGGGCAAAGTGGGCGACCAATGCGAAAAGCACACCCGGCGCCAACTGGTGCACTACCTCCTGTCCGCCCCGGTCACCGCCCCCCTGAGGCCCGGCCCGGCCCCCGCGCCCAGCCTGCAGGTGGGGGGCCTGCTGAGTGGGCGTGAAGCGCAGGGCCGCCCTCATGGTTCCGCACCACCCGAGAGACGTGAGTTGGGGGATTGCGCGGCCACGCACCCTCCCCGCTGACACATCACGTACCCCACATAGTCCATGGGCCAACCTGGTCCGGTTGCGGTACCATCTGAGGTACTAAAAATCCCTTTAATCTATCATCCAGAATGGTGAAACCATACAAAATGCTTGTGACATTCCAATGGGGTTAGCTTTTAAGGGGGGGGGTGGGGGGGGGATAAGGGGGGGGGTTTTTAATGGGGGTTTGGGGGGGTGGGGGTAATGGGTATAATGGTTAAAGGTAATGGGGGGGTTTTGGGGGGGTGAAAGGGGAAATGGGTGGGGGGTAAATTTGGGGGGTTTTAATGGGTGGGGGTGGGATGGGAAAAAGGGGAGTGAAAGGGGGGGGGTGATGGGTAAGGGTGAGTGAATGGGGTGTGGTAAAGGGTAATGGGTGAGTGAAGGGTTTGGGGGTGATGGGTAATGGGTGAGTGAAGGGGGTGGGGGGGAGGGGTAATGGGTGAGGAAGGGTTTGTGGTGATGGGTAATGGTTGGGGTGAATGGGGTGGGGGGGGGATGGGAAAAATGGGTGGGGTGAATCCTTTGTGTGGGTGAGGGGAATGGGTGAGGAATGGGTGGGGGGTGAGGGTTAATGGGTGGGGGGAATGGGGGGGGGGTAAAATGGGTAAGGGGGTGGGTGGTGAGGGGAAAAGGGGGTAAAGGGAATGGGTGGGGGGGTTTGGGTAATGGGTTAGTGAATGGGTGGGGGGGGGTTGGGTAAATGGGTTGAGGTGTGAAATGGGGGTGTGGTGATGGGTAATGGGGAGGGGGAAGGGGTAAAGTGAATGGGTGGGGGGGGATGGGTAATAGGTGAGGTGAATGGGTGGGGGGTGAGGGGTAATGGGTATGAATGAAGGGGGGGGGGGGAAATACAAAACATTTTACTTTCCAGATTTCGGGAAAAGTTAAAAGGGGGCCCTATCGGAAAAGAGTCCATTTTTGGGGGGGCCGAAGGCCCCAAACCAAACACAGGGGGGGGGCCAAAAGGGCCCAGCAAATAAAAAGCCCCTCCGCAGGAGTAGCCAAAAAGTCCCGCCCGGGAGGGGGGTTTTGGGGTATTATAAAAAAATTAATAAGCGAAAGTGTGTCGGGTCTGTCTGTCTGTCTTTGTGTGTGTTGTGGTATAGGTTCCGCCCCCACGTGGGGCAAAAAAACCCATAGGGACTTTTTTGGAATCGGGGTTGGGACCGGGGGAAGGTCATGGGGCCCACTATGAGTTTGACCCCGACACTCTTTTTTTTTTCTTTTTTTTTTTTAGCAGCCTTTTAGCGAGAATTTTGGAAAAACCAAAAGTAGGTTGCGAAAATTTGAGGAAGCCTAAATGTAGGGTAAAGGGGTAATGGGGTGGGAAGGGGTGGGGGGATGGGTAATGGGTGTGGGGGTGATGGGTAAGTGAATGGGTGGGGGTTTGATGGGTTGGGGTGAGGGGAGGGGTGGGGGAATAGGTGGGGGGTGAGGGGGTTAAAGGGTGAGTGAAGGGGTGGGGGGGGTGATGGGTAATGGGTGACTAAATGGGTGGGGGCGGGGGTGTAGGGGGAAAGGGTGAGGGAAGGGGGTGGGGGGTGTTTGGGGGGGGGTTGAGTTTGAAGGGTGGGGGGTAAATGGGAAAGGGGGAAAATTTGAAGGGGTGGGGGGGAAATACATACATTTTCTACAATCCATGATTTAAGGAAAATTTAAAAGGGGGCTATCTGGAGGTCCATTTTTGGTGGGCCAAAAGGCCCACCAAACACAGGTGGGGGCCGAAGGCCCCAAAACAAAGCCCCTCCCCCAGGAGCTACCCAAAAAAAGTCCCCCCGGGGGGGGGCTTGCGGTAAAATTTTATAATTATATAAAAAATTCAAAAATTAAAATTATATATAATATAATATATAAAAATATATATATGAAGGCATTATGCACTCGTATGAGCGCATACCCCCCGGGCCGAATTTTTAATTTCACCCAATTGGTTCCCATAAAAAACAGTTTCAATAGATTTACCCAAAAAATTTAAATCATTTCTTCCTATTACCCCAAAATTTGACTTGGTATACCGATTTTGGGCCCAAAAATCTTTTCGTAATTTTCGGGGGGGAAATCCTGACACTAACAGCCCAAAACAGCAGACAGCTGGGGGGAAAAACAAAACCCCCCGCAATTTCCCTTTGGGCCCCGGAAAAGGAAACCAACACTAAAAAATTTATGAGAAAAAAAAAAGGAAAATTCAAAAAAAACACCAAAAAATTTAAGATCATTCCTTTTAAACAGTGGGAAAAACCCAAACCGGTCTCAATAGAAGGAAACACCCTTTCCCTGCTCTAGGCCAGGGAGAGATTTTAGGTTTAAAGAAAAACCAAAAGAGGAATTCCCACATGTAAAAACACACCACCAATAAAGCAAAACCAAGCATTAAAACGATCAAAAGTTTCATAGCCTTCCCAAAAAGATGTAAAAGTAATCTAGTTGAGGCCCTTAAAAAATTCCCCAATACTGGGAATATCCAATTTTTCCCATTGCCCCAATTTATCAAAAAACCGAATTTGGCGCAAACCCAAAAAATTTAAAAAACCCAAGGCCCCTTTTTCCCCTTTTGTTAGAAAAAAAAATACCCCATCCCAAAAATACACTGAAAAAAATCCCTAAACCCTTCCCAAATTTAAAAACCCAAAATAAATATAGACTTGTTGAAAAAAGGCAATAAAAAATAAGAAAACAGATTAACAAACTTTAATCATAGATAAACAATACCTAGAAAAAAAATAGGGGGAAAGGGAGACAATAAAGAGCATGGAGGGTTCAAAAAACCCTTTTTAAAAGCTAAAAGAGGAAAAAACCTTTACCCAACCCTCACTGCAAATTTAATTACTAAAAAAAAAAGAAAAAAAAAAAATAAAAATTTCAAAATTTTTTTTCTTATGTAACATGTGTTGATGAATGGCGGGAAATGCATGTATTTTAAAGATATTTTAAAAGTATAAAAAAAAAATATAATAAAAAAATTTAAAAAAGTTTTAATTGGGTATGTGTATTTATTTAAGGACAGTGGGTTTTGGGGAAATTTTTATAAATTTTTTCACAAATACAAATTTTACAACTTTTACTTAAAAAAAAAAAATTAAAAAAATAAAAAAATAATAATAAAAAAAAATTATATTTTAAATTTGCCTTCCAAAATATAACAACAACAAATTTGGGTAGAAGTGGGGTGGCAAATCACTAATTTTTAAATAAAAAACCCAAGGGGGATCCCCCACAAATTTTGGCTTTCCCGTATTTCATTTTCTTTTGCTTTACATTTCTTAACTCAATTTTTTTTCCCCCCCCCCTGTTTTATCCCCCCAAAACCCCCCCTAAAACCACTATTTACCCCGGGGTGGCAGAAACCCCATTTTCGGGGTTTAAAATTGCACTGAGAGGGGGTTTAAAAATTTTTATTGAAATTTTTTTTTCAAAAGGAATTTTGGGGTCAAAATTTAAATTTAGGGTGGGTGTGAGCTTCCCCACCCGCTTGCCTTTTTTCAGAAAACAAGATGGCCGCCAAAAAGGGTCGATTAAAAAACCCCCCCTTTTCTTTAATTTTCTGTTGGAGCTCAAAAAAATATTTTTGTTTTTATAGCCCCAAATGAATGTTTTTGGGGGTGCAAAAAACCCCGTTCGGGGCATTTTTTTAATGGTTTTCCAAAGAAAAACCCTTAAGAATAATAAAAAGGGAGGGTTGGGCAAAATTACACAAAAAGGCTTTTTTTTTTCTGCTTTTTTATGTTAATTTCTTGATCCCATCCCAAAGGGTAATCACGTTTTGGGGATGAGAAATTTAATTAAATTTACTTTTCTTTTTCGGTTAGCTGTAAATAAGGCACCAAGATGGAGGGAGAAACATTTTTTCTTCAGGATTTTCACAAATGTGGGAGGGAAAAAATCATCAGGCAAAGCGTCCCCCCAACCCAGTCCCCAAAGAAAGCCTTTTTCGTGGTGAGGGATTGTCAGTAAATTAGCTGATCTCTGTGATGAGCTTCCCAAAACATGCCCATAAAAAACTGCATTTACTTTTTTTTATTTGTCCCACCCCAAATTTAAAGCGTCTTTTCCCAAAAAGTAAATGTACGACTGCTAGTTTTTCCCAACACCAAAACAAAACGTTTGAGGTACTGGAGGGGGTTGGGGTTGTCTTTGTTTTAAAGAAACACTGTTTATTCTTTTGAAATTTGTCACACCATTCTGTGGAGGGGAATGGAAAATTTCCCTTGAAGTATAAAAGAGCGCTTCTTTGGGTTTAGAATAAATTTTTTGGAAAAAATGGACAAGAACAAGAAAGAAACTCCTTGTATCACAGAGCGTGGCGCAGTTGGGTTTTCCGGGGTTTAATTTCGTGATCTTTATCTTGGGGTTTTAAAGGGTTTTGGTTCGACCTTTCATGCTTTGATGAAGTTCCCCCAAAAAATACTGTAAGCGATTCCACAATAATCTCAAAAAACCCAAATGGTGAAAGCTCAAAGTAGTAGTTTCTAATACGGGGGGCCCAGCAAGCTTTTGTAGACACATTGAAGTCTTGGGGGCCCAACCCAAAACAAAAATTTGGAAAATCGACTAAAAGGGGAAGATTTTATATTCTGGCCCAAACGGGGGCCCCATTTGAGCATTCGAGGGGGGGCCCTTGGTGAAGAAAGAAACAGTGAAACACTTTGGTAAAGGGCATAGAAAACTCCAATCCCCGGATGCCACCCTTTAAGGGTCTTTCGAGAGCATGCCCCCCAAATTTAATTTATGAAGTTTGGGTTAGAGGATGAGACAGGATTTGGAACTGGCTTAAAAAGGTAGCAAAGCAGGTGGGAAAAAGAGAGCAAAGACAAAAAAAAACAATTTTAAACCGGGGCCCAACACCAAGATATCGAAAAGGAGACTGCATCGGGCCTGCATTAGCGAAACATTCCCTTGAATTTTTGCCCCAGGGTTTTAGCCCCAAGTTTGCCGCCCGTCCTACAATCTCTTATGTTGGGGCAGTACCCATCGGTTTTCAGTCGTGACCCACCAACCAACCCCTTTTTCAAAATTAGCTTTTTGGAGTCCTGATGAGGGGATCACAAAGGCCTGAGAAGCACTCTCCAATTTAAAATTTGGTAACTTTTTCCCAAATATGATGAGCCACGGAGGTCCTTTCCCCCTCAGAAAGAAAAGTACAAGCAGCAAGACCCCAAATTTAATTCCTGGAAAGTCAGACGTTCCCTTGGGGGTGGTTTCAGATCAAAATTGAAATTTTGAACACAGAGATCATTTTCCCAAAAAACTGGCGCCCCAGTGTCTACAGGGGCAATGTTTCCTACTCAGTATCAAGCCCACTTTAACCCCACCTCGACGGCCCTGGATCCCAACCTCCCTTTCCTCCCCCCTTACAAAACAAGAAAGGACGCACCCACACCGGGAGCACCAATCACCCTTTTAAAAAAGGTTCAAAAAATTTTTAAACCCATGCCCCCCCAGCTGCAAAAAAAACGGGTTTGAGATGACAGAGGAGCCCCAATGGCATCACAGGGGGTTTGTCCTGGCGGAGCACGGTTTTGACAAACTCTTTTTCCCTCAAGGATATTTTCTTCAAAAAAGGGTACTCCAAAAAACCCAAGGGTTTTACAAAAAAAAAAAACCCTTTCAAAAATTTTGTCGGGGAGACAGGCATGAGGCCCCCCCCCCCCCCAAAAAACAGTCGAAATAAATTTTCTCCCACTTCTAAAAATAAAACCCCCAAAAAGTTTCGAAAAACATTTCCTCACCCCCAAAATTTCCCACCAGAGGTTTTAAAAAGTGACCCAAAATTCAAATCAAGACATTTTTGGTATTTGGGGAATAACAAAAGGGTGCAGCAATCTACAAAAATCTTTTTGAACAATTTTTTTCCCCCCCCTTTTTCCCAAAAACCGGGCCTGCCTGGATAATATGGTTGCAATGCTGGAGGAATGCATCTGCCCGAGGGTTTGTGGCATGCATTGGAACGTTTACAAACCGATTTCGGCCTAAAAGAAAATCTTTAGACAACATTTTTGGCTCAGTTTACCAAAAAGTTGTCCCCGGGAAAAAGTTCCCTCAGAATGTGCGCGCCCTTTTGCCCTTTTAGTAGAAGAAATTTTTCGGCAGTCCCCGAAGCGGGAACACACCAGCATGGAAAAACTTAGAAGAAGAACTCAAGAAGCGTCCTAAGAGTCGACCACAAAATGGGGGTCGAAAGTAGTCATCCGTCCAGTCCCCATTTATCATGCTGTACTGTCGAGCATCACATGAGGGATGGTCCCTTAAACAAAGGCAGATTAAGTAAGATTTTCTCCTATCCAAACTTGCAAGTTTTCCAAAAATACAAGGTTTTTGGGCTATACAAAGCGCCGCCAAGTCAGCACGAATAGGCGGACTCGAACCGCTGACCGAATGAAAAGGGACGCTGCCCCATTGGGGAACTCCGTCTCTACCCAAATTTTCCACCCTGACGGGGGACATTTTAAAGGGAAAATGAGATGTGCTTTCCATCCCTGTTTTCTGCTCACAAGTACAACTACAGCCGCTATGGACTTACTAGTGGGCAATGACAAAGGGTTCAGCCAGGGTATCCTCGGGAAAGTTCTAAAAAGGGGCAGCAAAGTCTACGTCACCCCAGCAGGCCTTTTGGAATGGTGAGTGGTCGGACATGTTCATTGAGACTACCTGGTGAGGAAAGGTCATGGCCAGGGGGTATTATTTGGGAACACAGAAAAACCCCCAAACGATGGCCCCATTTGGGCTTTCAGCCCCTGGGGGGGTTTTTTTCATGGGCCCTGACAGGAAAATTCCCAAAGGAGGGAAAACCATGATAAGGGGAAGAGGAAAAGGGAAAAAAATAAAGAAGAATTTTAAAACCGAATTAGACATGATGGGGGAGACAGACAGGTATCCGACAGGCCTTGCCTCTTTCATTTATCCTCTCGACCCAGAATCACATGGGGGGTGGGTTATTCGAACATCGTCAGGGGGAAAAATGGGGCCCGCCCCAAGTCAACGTTTTACCAAATTGGGGTTTATTAGGAACCCAAAAAAGGGAAAGGGGCCTTTGAGATCAGTGGCCTTTAGGGATTTCACACAAACTATCTCAAAAAAGGTTATCACCCCTTTGAAAAGAAGAAGAAAAGTGGAAAAGGTTTCTGGACATATGTCAAGGGACCAAAAGGGGGATCTTTCCAAACGAAATGATTGGTTTTCTAGTCAGCAGCGGGGTTTGGGCCTTCAAAGGGGTATTTTCAATGAGCTTTAAAAGAAAAACCCACCATCAATGTTTGCTCCCGATGGCACCATGCGTATTGCCCACAGGAAAAACCACACTAAAAAAAAAACCTTCAAGTGAGAATTTCCCGAGGAAGCCTGCCCCCAAAATGCCAATTTTGGGGGAAGTTTTCGGGTTTTGCTCGGACTCTTGAAGGCCAGTCCCCAAGGGCCCCTGTAAAAAACGTTCAAACACTCCTTCAAGTTGGGCCCCTCCCGAAAGACTTACGGAGTCTGATGTTTATCCTTTTGATTGATTTCCATGACCCACTAAATTAAAAGCAGCACAAGGAATTTAAGAAGCATGGGCAGCACGAGTATATAACCTTTACCCTGGGGACTCGACTCCATCTCGAGATGCAATTTTGAAGAAAAATACAAGAACAAGGTCCCGCCCCAACAAAGCTTCTTTGCCGAAAATCCTGACTGATGACACATTTCCCCGAGGCCCGGGCACAGACTCCCCTTTTTCATTGTTTACAGGCGAAAATCCATCCCACACAGGTGCATAAGGGGGAGAAATCATTTTGTAGGGATCTTTCCTCCAACATTTGAAAAAAAAATGACAAAATCATTTCCCAACCAAAATTGTGGCAAGGGACCAATCCCCCCGGAATTTTCCCCCGTTTTGCTTGCAAAAGCAGATGACACGAAGTGTTTGTGGGTTTTGTTGTTTTTTTTATGGAAAATCTCTCTCCCGTCCGCCATCTACATGCAGTCACCAGTTTTAAGGGCCGTTGTTTTGCATTGAAAAATTAAAGGCCCCCGTATATGAAAACACAAAACAACCCTTTTTGCCCCAAAACCTTTCTTTCTATTTAAAGCTATTTTAGGATGTGACTCTTTTTGCTGGACATTTTGGTATTTGGGAAAGCTAATGCTTTAACTGTTTCATCAAAAAAAATACAGGCTGGATTTCGGAGAGTGGCGGCCCAAAGGTAAAAACGGTGACCCGAACAAGCAAAGGAGTTAGGTTGGTGTTATGGTGTAAAAAAAGCCCCAAAACTTTTGACAGAGTGCAGAAGAATGTTGGGTCAGAAGACTGGTAAGACTTCCCCCGCCCCAAAAAAATGCAGTTACCCCCGGGAAAAAGAAGCATTCCATTTAGAATCTTTATAAAAGAGGCTCACCTCCAAATGGCAACCCGGCGAGCGGTTTAAGCGGGGGGAATTCCCCCCGCAATGGGGGTCCAGTACATTTTGGGGGTGGGAAACTGGTCATTCAAAAAGTGCCCCCCATTACAGGAAAATGTGCCAGGGGGCAGGGTTATGAAAATGAGAACTCCTGGGAAAATTTTTACGCGTAGCTGTGATTTAGGAAAGGGATGCCGAGGGGGCAAAAAAAGGGGGTTGTATGGCCGTCAGCTGCCATGCACCGTCCCTTTTTTGTTGTGGGCTTTAGTGGTGTGTGCCACAAAACCCCTTCAACTTTAAAGATGATGGAAAAAACAATATGGAGGAAGAAGTTAGGATAATAATTGTTTCTTTGTGAGTAGTACGAGTTTAAACCAAAGGAAAAAGGCTATAAAAACAGTAATTTTTAAATAAAAGTCGTATTTTGTATTTACATGTCTTTATTTTGTAAGGAATTTAGGGTTTCCAAATTTTCATGTTTTTCTTTGGGGTTCTAATGTTTCTCATCCAGAAAACATCAAGTGAAAAAATTTTCATCAAGAATTTTAAACCTAATTTAAAGCAGAAAAAATGCTTTTTTTTTTTTAATTTTGGCCCCCCCCTCTTGGTTTTCTATCATTTGGGGTGACTTTTAAACCATTAAAACAATTCCCGAATCGGATTCTGTGCCCCCCGGAAAAAAATAACTTATAGGGCCTTTTAAAAACAAAAATATTTATGAGCTCAAAAACAGAAAAAATTTTGGGAAAGGGGTTTTTTTAATTGACCCTTTTGGCGGCCATTTGTTTTTTGAAAATTTTTTAAGCGGGGGTTAAGTTCACACCCAAACCCCCAAATTTAATAGAACACCAAGTTCTATGAAAAATGCAATAAAAAAAATTTAACCCCTCTCAGTGCCCAAGGGGTTTCCCTGGCCCTGCCACCGGGGGTATAGGTTCATAAAGGGGTTAAAACCAGTCTGCCCGGCCCCTTCACTTTCTGAATATGAAAAAAGAATATTTTACCTTTAACCCTACCCATTTAAAAATTTTCGGGGTCAAAATTTTCCATGAAAAAATAAACAATAGAAGGGGCAATTTTTTTTAGCTTTCCCCTTTTCTTTTTTTTTTTTTGATAAATGAATGAAAAAATGAATTAGCACCATGCCTAAATTAGCCCCTAACTAAATAAATAAAAAACATCAATCGGGAATGCACCCGAGAAGAAACTGCAGGGGGAACCCTCGAGAGGCAAAGGGGGCGACCACTGGGGAGAAGACACCCTTCCCCCAACCTGGGGCAATACCCCCTGTCCTGCCCCCCTCACCGCCCCCCCCGAGGCCCCGGGCCCCGGCCCCCGCCGCCCAGCCTGCAGGTGGGGGGCTGCTGAGTGGGCTGAAGGCAGGGCCGCCCTCATGGTCGCCACACCCCCAGAGACGGGGATGTTGGGGGGGGCTGCGAGCAACCCCCCCCTCCCCGCAGACACATCACGTAAACCCCCATAGTCCAGGGCCCAAACCCGGTCGGTTGGTACCCTCTAGAGTTTCTAAAAATCCCTTTAATCTATCATCCAGAATGGGTGGAAACCTTACCCCAAAAAAATGGCCTTGCTTTTTTTTGGAAAATTCCAA
>JACEEZ010023950.1:2500-15000 GCA_016584305.1 Chionoecetes opilio
CTCGATTCAGTCTCACGGTGCAATTGCTGATTTGATACGTAATCATCCCAGCGATACCCCATGATTCTGCGAAGACACTTATTACCAAAGGCATTGATTCGTCTCTTCAAGTCACTATTTAGTGTCCATGTCTCACAACCATAGAGTAAGACAGGGATCACAAGCGACTTGAAGATCCGGATCTTTGTCCTCCTGCACAGGTACCGACAACGCCAAATACTCCCGCTGAGCGAGTCTATAACACCGTGGGCTATGCCAATCCACCGTAAGACTTCTTGACGTGACCTGCCGTCATTATGGACTGCGCTACCAAGGTATGTAAAACTTTCCAAGATCTCAATGTCCTCGCCACACGCATGAACAGACTGTACTGCTTCATCTAGTAAGTCTCCAAATACCTGGACCTTGGTCTTGAGCCAGGAGACCTCAAGTCCCAAAGGCTTTGCCTCCTCGTGCAGCGCCTCGAGAGCCATCACCAGGACCTCCAGCGACTCAGCAAAGATTACTGCATCATCGGCAAAAACAAGATCAGTGATCTTGATGTTGCCGACGGATGCTCCACAATCACTTTGATCTACAACCTTGTCCAATACCGAGCCCATACAAGCGTTGAAAAGTGATGGGGCAAGGACGCACCCTTGCCTCACTCCTGTATTCACAGGAAAGAAGCTGGATACACCTGCCCTACACTTCACAGCACTCTCAGTCCCAGAATACAGACCAGTTATCAAACCAATAGTCCTTGCAGTAATCCCGCGAAGTCGCAGAAGATCCCAGAGTGACTCACGATGCACTGAGTCAAACGCCTTCTTGAGATCAACATAGGCTGCAAGCATTCCCTGTCGAAACTCACGTCGGCGTTCCACCAGGACACGAAGCGCTAGGATACGGTCCGTTGTTGACTTACCAGGCGTGAACCCAGACTGCTGTGGTCTCTGATGCTTCACCAGATGACTGCGAATTCGTGTCAGCTATAGATGGGCAAGCACCTTGCCTGGTACGCTGAGCAGTGTAATACCGCGGTAATTGTTGCAGTCCTGACGGACCCCTTTCCCTTTCCAGATAGGGACGACCAGCCCCCTTTTCCAGTCAGGAGGAATGGTACCTGATTGCCACACGGCAGTCAGGACAGCATGCAACTCGCGGATCATGGCCTCACCCCCAGCTTTGAGGAGCTCCGCACTGATATTACAAACACCAGCTGCCTTTCCACCCCTCAACTTTGCTACAGCCTCTCTGACTTCGTCAAGAGAGAGTGCGCTTTCGTCAATGGGAGGATCGGCATCCAATGCCTGTAACCCAGTGGTGTGAAGCTGCCTCAGGTTGGAGGGCCACCGTGAACAACTGCCCAAAGTACTCAGCCCCAAAGAGCCATCTGCCCATCCATGTCCGACCACGAGGCACCCCTCGCGTTCAAAGCACTCGCCCGAGAAGAGACTGGAACGGAGCTTCTCAGGCTTGGTAGGCGGGTCGGAGGTCATTAGCGTTCAAATGACCCTCGACATCCTCAGCGAGACTCCTGGACATACCTCTCCTTGTCTCCCTCAGGAGGGTTCTAGTCCGCGGCGTGACAGAGCCCTGTGCTGGTATGGTTCCCAGCCAGCCTGGTAGGCGACATCTCCTGATTTTCTCCAGCGTCTTCGTCGAGACCAAACCACGCCTTGACCTCGGGCGCTCCCCAATACACTCCTTGGCAGCCTGTAGAGTTTCACGTTTGAAGGTATCCCACAGTTATACAGGGTCCCCGAGAGCACCGAGCACATCAAACCGATTTGAGACTGCCACCGCATACTCATGAGCACATGTCAAGTTCTTCAGTTTCTCAAGATGAAACACAGTATGGTTACCTCTTGAGATTCTTCTGGACTTGACATGAAGCTTAAGTGTAGCAACAACAAGTCTGTGATCTGTTCCAAAGAACTCAGCACTCCGGTAAACCCTGCAGTTCTGGAGGATCCTCCAACGAGTACTAACGAGGATGTGGTCGATCTCCTTAGCTACCCCTCCGGCATTACTATACCATGTCCAGCGGTGCAGCTCTGGTCTCTGATACCAAGAACCTGCAATTCTCAACCTTCTGGACCTTGCAAAGTTCAGAAGCAGAGAACTGTTGGTGTTTCTGGTACCGGAGCCATGGGGACCAACACATAACTCGTAGCCATCTCTCACAGCGCCAGTAGTAGCTTATATAGGTCCTTCGAAAGAGGAGGTGGGTACCGGGGTGAATCTAGGATTGTTTTAAGGGAGGGAGATGGAGCAGAGCGAACCGCTACAGCCGTGGGGTCTGAAGTGGGAGTTATGAATTTTTTTTTTAAATCAAGCATTTTTAGGGGCATTGTAAGACCTCAGAAGGGATATATTGCACTAATTTAATAATCAAAGGCAAAACAATTTTTGTCAATGTGGGACAAAAGGAGGGGCCATGGCCGAGTTCCCCCTATACCCCCCTATATATGACTCTGCTCGGAAGAAAGAGAGGCGTGCGAACACACACACACACACATACCAGAGGTGGGCACTTCCGCAAAACTACCGCAAACCGCAACGTCCGCAAATTGCGAAAGTCCGAATTCGTTTGCGGATTTGCGGAATTGCGTTTGTGGAAGTACTGCCGCAAGCGCAAATATGTTCGCAAATTCCCAAGTGGCCATGGTGAGTTTGAACACTATTCCTGCGCGGCTATGCGCACCGTCCAGGGTGAGTAAGATACGCTAAGGGAGGCTGCTTTCCCACCAGTCAATCTTGACCGCAGTTATCAGTGAGCATTCATAGACGAAGTACGTACGTGTATCTCCAAACCCTTCTTCCTGCCTCACTTTGTAGATATGATGCTTCTTTTTTTATCATAGTTTTGGTTGAAACTCATATGAACATTATTTGTGTGATGTTATAATATCATTGAAATATCTTAGATATTACTGTAAACTATTTTAGGTGAGATCCAAGATCAGTAGATACTAGAAACAATGTTTGGCGTTTGTGGGCTCGGCTCTGACCTCACGCGTCCCTCGCTGACTCAGTCATGTCTTCAATTATCGTGTGGCCTCACCCAAGATTATGAAATAACCGCAAGATGTTTAGAAAAACGGACCCAGCTATCATCTTACTGACACATTTTCGTATATAATATACGCATATTTTGAGCAGGGAGAGGGAGGTCAGAGGGCCATAAACCAGTGATATGGACACGGCGAGCATACCAAGAGGTGTGTATTCTACGTGTGCTGGTGAGTGCTATTTGCTTGCAGTGACCATGGCTCTGCTGTAGAGCTAAATATTAATTGCAAGGAGTACAGGCTTGCGCGGATGATCTTTACGCCAGAATCCGTTCATCGAGATTTACCGCGCAGATTTAAAGTTGCTTCCCAAGCTATAAAAAAAATGCAGAAGGCATGAATCGTATGTCTGACAGCGACGTACTTTCATCTTGCACACTCACCGGTGTATGGGAGGGAGGGTTTCCCTCCTCTCTCCTCCATAGGCGTTTGACAGTTTGCATGATTTTGAACTTATAGCCTGCAGCGTTCACCTACATCCCGTGTTTTTGCCTGTTTTTGCGGATTACATAATGGGGGGGAAAACATAAGGATGGCACAACGATTCAAGCAATCATTGATCTTTACAAGGCTGGGATCAATAATAAGGAAATTTGCAAGCTTAAAGGACTAAAGCTTAGAACAGTGCAAAATTTGATCCGCCGATTTAAGGCTGGCGGAGAGGTGAATCTCCCGCTCCCAAAAAAACAACCTGGGAAGCAAAAAAAAACGTGTAACAGAACCAGGAGCGTGTTAAGGCGACAGCTTGATGCCAATCCTAGCCTTACAGCCAGGAAACTGAAGGAGGAAAATCATACTCTTCTTGGTAATGTGTCGCTTCGTACTGTAAGGAAACTTTGAAACGTGACCTTGGCTACAGGTGTTACCGGGCGCGGAATAAGCCACTGATAAATGACCGCCAAAGGAAGAAAAGGCTTCACTTTGCAAAGAAATACAGAGATTGGCCTCTCGACAAGTGGCGGGCTATGCTGTGGAGTGACGAAAGCACATTTTGTGTGAGTGGAGGAGGACCAGCAAAAGTGTACCGTCGTCCCGGCTCAGACCCCACCGAGCCTCGCTACACACGAAAGACCACAAAACACCCTCCCAGTTTAATGGTGTGGTGTTGCTTTACTTTTTCATGGTATTGGGAACTTAGTTATTTTCCCAAAGAAACACAAACTGTTAACAAAGTGGTGTATTTTGATCTTTTAAATGACCACCTGGAGGCCTGCTTTGAAAAGACACAGGCACAGATTGTCCAACAGGATGGAGCATCCTGCCACACAGCTCGAGATGTGATACAGTGGCTTGATGACTGCAAGATTGGGAGAATAGATGACTGGCCAGGTAATTCTCCCGATATATCACCCATAGAAAATCTTTGGGCCATCATTAAAGGCAAACTCCGCTCACGTGACACCTCTACACTCCCCAAGCTTGAAATGGAGCTCCGAAAGTGTTGGGAAGAATTTAAGCCTGAGTTCCTTCAAAATCTTGCTGACAGTGTACCAGGGTCGCCTTCAAAGGGTCATCAAGAGGAAGGGCTACGCAAACGAAAAAACTAACTACAAGAGTAAGTGTTGATATTCTACATTATTTTGTTATAAACATGGTGCGTCATACGTGTAAACATTCACTTTTCGGAGGCGCGCACTGATTATCCACGCAAACTGTATGTTGTGAGTGACTTAGTGCGTTGCGGTGGCGAGGCGACAGTCTTGACCCTGCGTTATCGCTAGGTCGAGGGGCGAGTTAACCGCCATCCCTCGTGCCGCGCAAACAATTTTGTGCCGTCTGATCTCTGCCGCATCTTGATAACTATGGCGCCCACTACGCCCTCCATCACCAAGACCCAGCGGGTTGCTGCTGTAGACGATATGCTGGTGTTCCTCTTCAGTATGAAGAGGAAGATCACGGGGAGGTGACTGTATGCGCAACACTGTAGGTCAGTCGGAGGGCAAGGAACCTGGTTGATGTGTTTGTAAGTACAACACGGCCATACCCAGCTCTGCACCCGTGGATAAACTGTTCTCCCAAAGTTCGGATGTCATAAAGGCCAAAAGAGAGAGTCTGTCCTCTGATAATTTTGAGATTGGTCTTCATGAAGGGAAACATGAACCAGCTCAAGAGGGAATTGTCACCAGAGGAGTCTGAGGTTAAGGGCCTGATATCATATCAATGAAACATAATTTGGAGTGTAGTGTACTTATACTAATTATTACCATTTAGTTTGTTGATCAATTGAGTCACAATGAGGGAGAGGTGAAATGTGAGTTTATATCAAATGTGGGGCGCTGAGGGGTAAGTATGAAAAAAATACTAATATATATCAATTGACAAAAGTGATTTAGTAAGAAATTAATTAATTTACAACTACAAAGAGCTTTACCTATATTTTTGCATTTTATGCAGGGAAAACATCACGAAATTGGCTTGCGGCTGTGCGGACTTGCGGTTCCGTAAGTGCAAACTTCAAGAAATTTGCGGACTTGTGGTTGCGGAAAGTAAGGATTAGGGTTTGTGGACTTGCCTTTGCGGAAGTGGATTTTCGTTTGCGGTGTCCACCTCTGACACATACACATGCCCACACAACTCTACCTTGACCGCACTGCTTGATTTTATGTTAATCTTGCGTATAATTTACTCTGATGAATAATCCGGCATTACAATAATAGCAAAATTGCAATGTGTTTCTGAGGGCCTCCGCCGAACCCCTGAGACTGGCTCACCGAACCCCTGGGGTTCGGTCGAACCCAGGTTAAGAACCACTGGGTTATAGTGTTGTGGGGGGAAGGGAGGGGGATGGTTATAGTGTGGTGGGGGGAAAGAAGGGGGATAGTTATAGTGTGTTGGGGGGAAAGGAGGGCGATAGTTATAGTGTGGTGGGGGGAAAGGAGGGGGATGGTTATAGTGTGGTGGGGGAAAAGAAGGGGGATAGTTATAGTGTGGTGGGGGGAAAGGAGGGGGATGGTTATAGTGTGTGGTGGGGGGAAAGGAGGGGGATGGTTATAGAGTGGTGGGGGGAAAGAAGGGGGATGGTTATAGTGGTGGGGGGAAAGAAGGGGGATGGTTATAGTGTGGTGGGGGGAAAGGAGGGGGATGGTTATAGTGTGGTGGGGGGAAAGGAGGGGGATAGAATATTGAGGGAAGATAAGAAGTAGGTGTGGTTATGGTTGTGTTAGTGGTGGGAAATATTGGGGCGTGATTATAGTGTGGTAGGGGGTAGAGGAAGGGGATGGAATATTGTGGAAGGATAGAGAGAGGTGTGGTTATGGTTGTGGTTGTGGTGGGGTGATAGAAGCCTGGTGTTAGGAGTGGTGCGGCAGTGGGAGTTGTAATGTGTTGTGGTGGAGTGTGGTTGTGCATGTGGTAGGAAGTGATAGTTAAGGTGGCAGGTGTTGTGAGTGGGTTGTGAGGTGTTTAAAGTGGGTTGTGAGTTGTTATGAGGTGTTGTTAGAGAGTTATAAGATATTATTAATAATTATGAGGTGTTGTTAGTGGGTTGTGAGGGTGTTGTGAGTGGGTTATGAGGTGTTGTTAGAGATATAAGATATTATTAATAATTATGAGGTGTTGTTAGTGGGTTGTGAGTGGGTTATGATTTGTTGTGAATGGGTTAGGAGTAGTTATGATTTGTTGTGAGTGGGTTATGAGGTGTTGTGAGTGGGTTAAGAGGTGTTATGAGTTATTAATGAGAAGGTTATTAGGTGTTGTGCCTTGTGAGTGGGTTGTGAGGTGAGTGAAATCCGAGACGCATCATAAACTTTACCTCATATGGTTTTAATCACCTCACACACACACACACACACACACACCCACACACATACACACGTAACATTCACCACCACTGTTACATAACCTAAAATTACGTGCCCAGTTTCGCGAAGCCACGAATTTCAACCTCGGCCACTAACCCCCCCCCCATAAACCCCCCTACTCCCACAACCCCCTCCTCCCACAACCCCCCCCCCCCACAACCCCACCTCCACTTCACCGTAACCTCATTTCACACCCTTTCAACCCCCTACACTCATCTCCACTAACTTCAACATCTCCATAACAGCCTCTTCTTTACTTCCTATATACTCCTATCATCTCCATTCATCTCCTATAGTTTCTTCTTTCACTCCTATGTAAACTACGTCACTATCAGCGACTTTCTATTAGGAACTGAAAACCTATATACGAAAAATCGCTTCGATACCCTTCCTGGTTACCGAGTGAACAGTGAAGTTGAAAACAGGCGCTCCGACTTTGGGGCCCTTGTGCAACAGGCCGATATTCCGTGCGCAGTCCAGATTTACGTGGTCCTATGATTAATATATATATATATATATACATACAATATATATTTATATTTACATATTACATATACATATATATATATATATATATATATATATATATATATATATATATATATATATATATATATATATATATATATATATATATATATATATTTACTACAGCTTATCAAAAACTCTTTCATTCATAGAAAATGTCAAAATCTTTCTGAATCAAATTCCTCTCGTGACTTCTGGCATCTAGCAAATAACATCTCTAATAATTTTTCTTCTTCATCTTTCCCTCCTATGTTTCACCCAGATGGCTCCACAGCTGTCTCATCTATTTTAAAAGCTGAACTCTTCGCTCAAACCTTTGCAAAAAATTCCACTCTGGTTGATGAAGGGCTTTTTCCTCCTTCTCCTCCACCCTCTCACTATATTATGCCTGTCATTAAGATCCTTCGTAATGATGTTTTCTTTGCCCTTTCTGGCCTAGATCCTCGGAAGGCTTACGGTCCTGACAGAGTCTCTCCTATTGTTCTCAAAAACTGCGCTTCTGTGCTTGCACCCTGCCTGGTCAAACTTTTCCGTCTTTGTCTATCTACTTCCACCTTTCCTTCTTGCTGGAAGTTTACTCACATCCAACCTGTTCCTAAGAAGGGTGAGCGTTCTAATCCTTCAAACTACCGTCCTATAGCTTTGACTTCCTGCCTTTCTAAAGTTTTTGAATCTATACTTAATAATAATATACTTAAGCATCTATCTGCTCACAATCTTCTATCTGATCGTCAGTACGGTTTCCGTAAAGGGCGATCTACTGGCGATCTTCTAGCTTTCCTAACTGAATCTTGGTCATCCTCCTTTAGGGGTTTCGGTGAAGCTTTTGCTTTTGCCCTTGACATATCAAAAGCTTTTGATAGAGTCTGGCACAAATCTTTAATTTCCAAACTACCCTCATTCGGTTTCTATCCTTCTCTCTGTACCTTCATCTTAAGTTTCCTTTCAAACCGTTCTATTGCAGCTACTGTAGACGGACATTGCTCTTCTCCTAAATCTATTAATAGTGGTGTTCCCCAGGGTTCTGTCCTATCACCCACTCTCTTTCTATTATTCATTAATGATCTTCTAAGCCTAACTCAAAGCCCTATCCACTCCTACGCTGATGATTCTACCCTGCATTTTTTATTAAAGTTCTCTAAACTAAATCTGATCTGAAAAACACCTTGTCATGGCTTGATTTTAATTGTCTTTTTAATAGATTAGTACGTAGTAATGATTCTAAATTCAAAGCAGCTAAAGCTTGTCATAGGAAAAAACTGTGCTCTCTAGCCATTCCTCTGGAACACTCTGTCAATAAGATAAAGTCGTAATTAATCTTTCTAACCGTTCGTTAACTCCTGCTGAAAAAGATTTACTTGCACTCGGATTACCTTTTGCCTTACCAAAATTTAATATTAACTATGTCAATCATTACTTTACATTTGAGAAACTTATTAATACACTTAAATATAAAGCTAAAAAAACATTTATTATGGAGTGGGATAACTTAGTTCAAGGCATCTCTACTATTGCTCATTCATCATATCGCGAATTTAATGAATTCAAACATTCGTTCCCAAAACTCCCACAAACTCAGTTTGATGCCTTAAATGACCTTAAATCTGATGATACTATCCTAATCACTAGACCCGATAAAGGACGCGGTACAGTAATTTTAGATAAAACTGAGTATATTAACAAAGCTGAATCCATCCTTGGTGATAAAACTAAATTTAAAGTCCTCGCTGACAATACATTTTCTTTCATCACTAAAATGGAGGACAGACTTATCCGTCACCTTAGAGCATTACTTAAATCAAAAGTTATTACTAAAGATGTTTTCCATTATATATTTCCTAGTGGTTACTCTCCTGGCGTCCTCTATGGATTACCAAAAACTCATAAAATAGGTAACCCCTTACGTCCTATTCTTAGTACTATAGGCACCTTTAACTATAACCTAGCTAAATACTTCGTCCCGATAATTGACCCACTAACTAGTAATGAACACACAATTAAGAACTCTTTTGAATTTGCACATGAATTAAAAACAATTAACGTAAACAACGCGGTATTGGCTAGTTTTGACATCCAATCACTATTTACAAATATTCCATTAGATGATACTATTGAAATAATCACTGATAATCTATTTCATAATATCTACCATTTTTCTTAACTACACAAAAAAACAATTCTCTGATTTATTAACTTTAGCTATAAAAGACTCTCCATTCATATTTAACAAAAAACTTTATGTCCAAACTGATGGTGTTTCCATGGGGTCATGTCTAGGTCCTTCATTTGCTAATGTCTTTTTATGTCACCATGAACAAATGCGGCTGTCTAACTGTCCTAAGCTTTTTAAACCTTTTTATTATAAACGATATGTAGACGACACTTTTTTACTCTTTAAAAATACCGAACACATTCCCTTATTTCTGAACTACCTTAACTCTAAGCACCCAAACATTAAGTGCACATATGAAGTTGAAAACCAATTATCACTACCATTTTTGGATATCCTAGTTACTCGTAAAAATAATTATCTTACCACCTCAGTCTATAGAAAACCTACTTTCACTGGCTTAGGAACTCAATTTGCTTCATTCATCCCTAACCTTTTTAAAATCAATACTATTAAGACCTTACTACACAGATGCTATATTTTCTCTTCTAATTGGTTTGCCTTTGATAATGAAATCAAATTCCTTACTAATTTTTTCCAAAATAATGGCTTCCCCCTCAAATTAATTGAAACAACTATCTCCAAACTCATAAATGAAAAGTTCAACCCCAAGTCGAACCTACCCGAACCTACATTAGACACACATTATATTAAACTTCCATTTTACGGCCATCTCAGTTACACCATTCGCAAAAAACTCAATGATCTACTTAAGTTACACCTTCCTAACTCAAAATTTATATTTATTTTTACTAATCCATTTACCTTAAGAACACATTTCAAATATAAAGACTCTATACCTAAAGCTCTTATCTCTAACATAATTTACGAATTCAAATGTTCTAGTTGGCTATTACAGCCATGACAACCCTCAGAAGCTGCTTACTTGCCGGGGCGTCTACCAAGCCTCAACACTGACTTACACTCTTATTATTATTTCTTACGGTGGGTAACCCGGTCCTCCTAAAGCTTGCACTGCAGCCCATGCCTGATAGTTGTGCATGATTACATTTACGAGCTTCTCATATATAAAGCTCCTGCCCGTCCTATTAAAATACACTCCATCATGCGCTAAGCCTTGTGCATATGGTTTGGCGTTAAAGCTTAATTTCCTATACTGAGTTAGCTTCTTGTTCAACTTGTTGTTTATTGCCTTAGCTACTTTATCGTAAGTTTCTTGCTCAACTCTCCTAGCGTAATGGTCGGTTATGATCCTGTGTTCTATAATACAAATCCTTATCTCACATCGGCACGTTGCCTGTAATGTTTCTACTACTTTCCTAATATTTTCCACTATTTCTCCCACCTTACTGTCTTCCTTGATATCATTACTGCCTAACCATAGGATGACTAACTCAAATTCTTTCTGCAATATTCCGTTCAATCTATCATTTAAAAAAAAAAATCTAATCTTGCCTCCTGGCGCTCTATAAATTTCTACTGTTACGTTAGGATCATCTACCTCCACGGTCTACGGGAACTTGTTATAGTCAGGTCCCTACATTAGTGTTATCTTTTACTTTACTTCTTACTTTATACCAGCTGTTACCCTAACCTAATCCTAATTCCTTACCGTAAGATACGGCAACCTAACCTTACCGTACCTTTTCCATGTGTTCTCTAGATGTACTCTGTCATAGTCAGGTCCCTAACTAGCGCTACCCTGTACATGGATGTGATCACTGGGCACTGGCACTTAAAAAATAAAAAGGAATTAATTAGCGCGTGGGTATGAGGAATCTTTAAATGAATCCAAACCAGCTGCCACCATTATGTGGCGCCCCCCTTTATAGCTTTATAGCTTTGACGTTAACTCGAAGGGCTCCACAATCCTGGCTATTACGCTGCCACCACCCACAATAAGTGGGAAAAAAAATATATAAGATTAAGAAAATATGTAAGTACTAATGGGTCTGAATAAACAATTCGTTATCAGAAAATCAGTATATTGACACTTTACTGATTAACCAGTAATTACTTCCCTCCTTCTTAACCTAATGTCTTTCAACACAAATACATACTTAATACTAATAACATCGACACGACGCGACTCTCAGCTCGTGCTCAAAGCGTAACCCTATAACTCCTTCACCCTAAATCACTGAGTAAATTTCCCGTCACACTGATCCTCTGTGTAATTTTCCCGTCACACTGGTTCTCTGTGTAACTTTCCCGTCACACTGATTCTCTGAGTGAAGTATCAATACCCACACACTCCAGCTATGAAACAAAGCCTTAGCTGTATCCTGGTGTATCCAGGGTCATCCACTCAGCTTCCACAGCTCATAGCTGCTCCCACAGCTCACAGCTGTTCCCAAAGCTCACCGCTGCTCACCCCGCCGGCTTCACACCGCCAGCTAAAACCCTATGAATAACATATGGCCATGAGCTTTCATGCTATAACAGATAAATAATTAATCTCCTCTACATCCCCACCAACACATTTCCCCGCACGTACCTTGAAAAGGGTTGATAGCCACACCTCCCCACACGTCTTACCACCTGGAGGCGTGGACAGGGACAGCTAATATGGCTACCTGCCTTCCTCCTCGACTGGCCTGCTGACGTCACCAGCTACCGTCGGCACAAAATAGTGTCGAAAAAAAAAAATATATATAGTGATTCAGAACTGAGGTGTGAAGGAAAATGACGCATTTAATTACTCGACATTTATATATTACTTTACCCCATCCCACTCAACGTAAACTCTTCGTCAATCATGAGTCAAAAGTTTTAACCCATTTTCTCGCGTTACACTTCCTCTTAGTATCTTTTCAATGTAACATCAGTCTACAGTAAACATCTTCCATGAACACACTGGTAGCTTAGCGGTGAGATTTGATTTCCTAAAAATTACAGCACACCGGAATTTCACTTGATATTAACAACATCACCCTCAGTAAATACATTTATACAGTAGTCGATCATTATAGTAGGCTCGCTAGA
>JACEEZ010023950.1:17500-107578 GCA_016584305.1 Chionoecetes opilio
TCTTTGGGGCACAGGCATACACGCAAGGGGCAGCACTCCTAGGGGAAGTGGGAGCATCCAGTGTTGGGAAAATTAAATGGGGAGGGACGGGGAAGTACTAGGGTAGTATTAGTAGACGGGAATGACCTCGTAAAAAGGGATGGGAAAGGAGATGATTGAGAAAGCAAAATAAAGGATGCAACTGTAATAAAGATCTGAAAAAGACGGAGTCATAAACCGGGGTGAGGTTAAAAACAAAGGAGAGTTAAAAAAAATAGAGAGTTGGACACAAGAAAATGGGTGAATTGAAATGAAAAAAAAAAACAAGTTTGAAAAATATAGCAATAAAAAAGGGGGGCCCAAGGGAAAAAGTATACTAAAAACCAAAGCTTCAGAACTACTGTTTAAGTGCAGGACAAACAACCTACAACTAAACGACAGAAGGTTTGGGGAAAAAAAATAATTTGTGATTTAGCGAGGGGGAAAAAAGGGGCTTAAAAACATTTTTTTTAGGGTGTCCACCCTCCCCCAGAAAACTTTTGTCATTAGGGGCCGGCAATCAAATCAGGTCTAAATCCAAAAAGCATATTGGATTGATCGGCAAAACCGTAAAAAAGTTTCGGCCTGGCTGGGGACCGACAACTTTGCGTTCATGTTTGCCCCCCGGCCCCTGTGTCGGTTACGTTACGTTTTCTGTGTCAGATCGGTGGGAATCCTAACCAAAATTTTGCCTTACTGCCCCACAAGGGGCCCGACATAGCATCTAAATCGCCCCCTAAGGGGCCAACACGCAACTGTTCGTCCACAGCGCCGTTTTACATCCAAATTGCCCAAAAGGGCCTACACACCAACTAAATCGTGCCAAAAGCGGGCCGTTTAGCATCCAAATAGGCCATAGGGGCCCTATACAGCACTAATCGTGCCACAAGCAGGCCATTTACACCCCAAATAGTCCCCCAAGCAGGCCCGTTTAATTTTAATATCCCACAAAGGCCGACTTGCATTTGAATAGTGAAAAGGGGGCCAATATAGAGCTGAAAGTGCCACAAGGGGCCCGAAAAAGCAGTTGAATCTTTTTAAACCTTTCCTAGCCGTGTACCGCCGATTTTACCCGCCCGGATAGCTCCCTGCCGACTACGCAGTACGGCAGATACGTCACACAGGAAAACTTGGGCCACGCCTCCGGGACCAGAACATTATCGTCAGTTCGTTATTTAACCAAAATTATTTAAATGTCTACAAAACTTAACTCCAAACCTACCCAAAAATTTAACCAAACCTAAATAAAACCTAAACCAACCAAAATTAACCAAAATTTAAACATTTATTTTTATATGATAATAAAAAGGGTATTTTAGGTTACTTAAGTTTGATTAGGTTAATTTAAGGCTTGGTTTAGTTTTTTTTGGGTTTTTGGTATTTTAAAGAACTTTTGGGTTAAGTTTTGTAGATTTATTTGGGTTAAAATAACAATCTGAGATAATGTTCTGGTCCGGGAACGTGGCCAATTTTTTCCTGTGTGACGTCATTGCAGCGTGGGTAGCGTGGCAGGGTAGCTACCCGGGGCAGGGCAGCTATCGGCCCTAACCGCCCCATTTTTTAAATGAACACGGGTTTTGGAATGGAATAACCTTTTCCCAGGTTTGAAGGGTTCTCAACTCTTACAGTATGAGTAAGGACCAATATGTGCAAAAAAGAAAAAAATTACACTATTACTTCAAATCAACCATAATCATATTTTTCGGCTGCGTTATCTCTTGCTGTGGTTGAGGCGTCGGGCACGGGCATCAGCATTAAAATTCCAATGTTGCCCTAATACACCATCAGGCTGCTACAAGAAAAAAAAGAAAATGAAACAACAAAAATTATGTATAAAATAAAATTTTTTCAAAAGAAAAAATCACTGTATGTTCAAAAGGGGAAAAAAAAGTCCAAAAAATGGGGGAAAATTTCTATTAGAACAGACAAAAACGAAATAAATAAACAAAAAACAGAATGAATAAATAAATAATTAAAAAGATAAAAATTTTTATATATATCGAACTCGGGGCCCGAAAACGCCGCGGGGACGCTAAACCCCCCGCTACCTCCTCCCCCAAAAATATATATATATATATATATAAAATAATTTTATATATATATATATAATTATTAATAATTACATACATAACATACATCATACTAATACATAAAAAATACATACTACAACATCATCATCTCCACATACATACATACATACTAATTATATATTTATATATATATATATATATATAATATATTTATATAATTATATATATTATATTATGGGGAGGAGGTAGCGGGGTGGGTTAGCGTCTCCGACTGGCGTTTTTTGGTGACCCGGTTCGATCCCCGAAGAAAACCCCAAAACCTTTTGGCACCATCGAGGGCCCAAAACACCCCATCTGCCCATCAACTTCTTCGACGCGAGTGCATCGGGGGACCAAGGGGGGGGCTGAGCCTTACTCACAGGGTCACTATAGAATCCTGCCCGCCCACCACGGAAGGACCCAAACCCTCCGCCCTCAATGCCCCCGAGCCTACCATCCCAGCCCGGGTCCCACTGCCCTACAGACGCTTGGCACGAGTAAAAAAATATATATATATATAATATGAATTTTACCCATAATATAGTTTTTAAAAAGGGAAGACTCTTTTGGACTTTTTTATCCTGCTACGATATTTTGAACTAGTACTATATGGACAAGTTCCCTGAAAATTGAATGCGCAAAAACTAAATGATGAACGCCGGAAAAAAAATTGGGTAAGTATCATCGGGGGGGGTCTAACTTCAAGACATTTGGGGAAAACTGACGTTAAAAAGAAGAAAGAAGGGAAAATTTACCTGAAGTCTATCAAACTTGTAAATTAGGTTTGGTTTTTAGGGAAAAAAGATAACCGAAAAATTTTTCAGAAAATTTTCAGGGTTTTCCAAACCAAAGAAACAATTTCGACCAGAGGGGTTAGTTCAAAAACCCCCTCAAATCGGAAAAATAAAAGAATTTCCCCCCCATCGTCAGATTGCGGGCCTACTGGTGTACAGGTCCTGTAACAGGCCCCTGGGGGTCCCTTCTGTTTATTAAAGATCAAACATCTTTGGGGTAAAAGGGCCCTATGTCCATGCTCCAGTTGGTGCCTCTTCACCCCCTAAAAACTTTGATCCAAGTTGCTCTGAAAAAGAAAACTAAGATTAATTTTCATGACCGATGCACTGTCATAAGTTTCCCCTAACTCTTTGCGAATCTTATTTGTTTTATCGGGCCCAATAATCTTCACAAAAAAAGATTTTTCAACCTGCAATCACCTCAATTACCCTTCAAAACAATATAGACTACAAACAGGCGTACCAGGGGGGAGGGCCCTGCGGCCTGGCCCCCCCCCCCTTTCAAAGAAAAAATATAACCAAAAAAATTTTTTGATAGCACCAATATATATTTTATAATATATAATATAATAATAGATTAAAAAAAAGAGAGAGAAGAGAGAGAGGAAAAGGGGAAAAGGGGGAGAGAGAGAGAGAGGAGAGAGAGAGAGAGAGAGAGAGAGAGGAGGAGAGGAGAAGGGAGGGAGAAGAGAGAGGGAGGAGAGAGGAGAGAGAGAAGAGAGAGAGAGGGGAGAGAGGGGGGAGAGAGAAGAGAGAGAGAGAGGGGAGAAGAGAGAGGGGAGAGAGGAGAGGAGAGAGGAGAGAGGAGAGAGAGAGGAAAAGAGAAGAGAGGGAGGAAAAGGGGATAGAGAGAGAGGAGAGGAGAGAGAGAGAGAGATAGAGGAGAGGAGAGAGGGGAGAGAGGAGAGGGGGGAGAGAAGAGAAGGAGAGAGGGAGAGAAGGGGAAAAAGAGAAGGGGAGAGAGAGGAGGAGAGGAGAGAGAGAGAAAAGGGGGGAGAGAAGAAAAGAGAGAGGGAGAGGAAAAAGGGGGGAAAAAAGGGGGGAGGGAGAAAGAAGAAGAGAGAGGAAGAGGAAAAGGAGAGGGAAGAGAGAGGGAAAAGAGGAAAAAAGAGAGAAAGGAAGGGGGAAAAAGAAAAAGGGGAAGAAGAAAGGAAAAAAAATAAAAATTAGATTGATAGTAAATTTGTTAAATTAAAATAGATAAGATAGATAGATATAATAAACAAAATTAGACATTTTTTCAAAAAAAATTTTGCGGGGGGGGGGTTTTTTTTGATTTTTTTTTCGATTTTTATACTTTTTTTTTTTTTTATTTTTTTATTTTTTCATATATTTTTTTGTTTTTTTATTTTTTTAATATATATATATTTTATATATACTATATATATATTTATATATATATATTTTATTATATATATATATATATATAATATATTAATATATATTATATATTAATTTAAAAAAAAAAAATATAAAAAAAAAAAATATAAAAAAAAAAATAAAAAAATAAAAAAATAAAAAAAAAAAAAGTATGAAAAATCGAAGAAAAAAAACAAAAAAACATAGAATCCCCCCCAAAGAAACAAATAAATTTTTTTTTAAATAAGTTAATTTGTTTATCTATATCTATCTATCTACTATCTATCTTTTTCTATCTAAAAATTCTATCTATTATCTATCTACTATCTATCTTTTTTATCATCTATTTTTATTATTATTATTATTAATATATAATATATTATATAAATAATATATATTTATATATAATTTATATATTTATATATATAAAATTTTTTTTTTTTTAAAATTTTTAATTTTTTTTTTTTTTTTTTGGATTTTTTTTTTTTTATTTTTTTTTTTTATTTTATTTTTTTTTTATTTTTTATTTTTTTTTTTTTTAGATTTTTTTTTATTTTTTTTATTTTAAATTTTTTATATTTTATTATTAAAATTTAAAATTTTTAAATATATTTAATATATATTTATATAAAAATTAATAATATTATATATATATATATTATTATATATAATAATATATAAAATTATATTTTTAATTATAATTATTATAATTATAATATTAATATATATATAATATATATTTGCCCCCCCCCCCTTTTCAATTTCTGGTACGCCACTGACCACATACAAAGCCAATAATAGATAGACAAATACAAAGTTTTGGTGCAAATCATAAGGATGAAAAGCTTTCAAACATTTAATGATTCAAACTATTGCTTGTATAAACCCTGTAAATTGAGAGGGGGGAATTTTATTTGTAATTTAGGGTTTCCCAAAAATTTGGCAAATTTTATCTTTTTTCCAAACACCATTCGCACTTTCGGGGTGTCGCAAAAACAAAATTTACATTTAAAAAACCCATATCATTCCTTTACCTAAATTGAGATCGGGCACAGGGGTAAAAAAATAGCCCAAAACCCAAACCCTGGACATTGGGTTGCTAGCCTAACCTGAAGCAAGAGTAATTAGAGATAACTGCAAAATGAGGCTTTTCCGCAATTTTAAAAAAGCCATATTCTTACACAACAGAATACATAAAATAAACAATTTTTCCACATACTCAATTAAGGGTTAAAAAGTACCAAAATATTTTAAAATGCTCTAATGGTAGATTAAAAGTTGAAGACGGTTAAAAACTACGTGCCTTTGTAATGTTTTAAACTGCAGTAGAACCCGAGGAGGGTTTTGTTTTTTAAATAAAGATGACATTTTTAAAAGTTGTGACAAATTTCTAAAAATACATTTTTTAGACTTTTTGACTAAAAAAAAACACTCCTTTGTAAAAGTATCAAATAATACCTATTAAAAACCTTTAACTAATTTAATCTAACCTAATTTACTTTCCCTTTAAACAAACTAATAGTCTTCCCCCTTTAAACTAACCTAGTCAAAAAAAATTTTGTTTGCACAACTTTCTTTGGGTTACTTTCACACTCTTTTCACCTATAGAATCAATAGAAAAGGGGAAAAATATTTGCCCCAACACAGTCATGTTCTAAATATCAGCCCAGTATATAGTAGGGTATACTGCTGTTCCAAAGGCAAATCAGACACCCATTCTCACAATTACCATAAAACTGCAGTTTATTTACAATATCCTCTATTGCCCAAAAATTTTCCTGACATAATGGGGGGCTGCGCCATCCAGACCCCCCCCCACTAGTTAACAAACCTTTACCCTGGGCACGTTTATTTATCCTTTAAAAAACCTCCTGGGAGGGGGGTTTTCGTAACCCCCCGTGTTATATCTCTTTTCCGTCGGGTTATGGGGATTAGAAATGCTGCAAATTCAGGTCTATACTTGAGGACGGTTTTAAACCGTGCCTTGTAATCTTTAACTGCATTACGGAACCCAATCCCCAAGAAAAACATCTTCTCCCCCGCCTTATTATTAAACCCCCCTGAAGCGGAAAATTTCTAGATTTTTTTCCCGCCCTTTTTTGGGGGGGGGTTTTCCTAGCCCCTTCCAGATCACTTGTGATATCTCTAACACGTAATTTAAAGTGGGGGAGAGCGCCCCTTCACCCTCCCTCCCCCCCTAAACGACTCCCCCTGAACCCCTCAAAATATACTTGGAAAATTTTGGCTATTCTAACCCACTAAAAAAACCTACCCAAAACTCCTATAAAAAAAGCCAACCTCACAAAATAGCCTCCTAGAAGGGGCCCAAAAAAAATGTATTACTAACCTTACCTAATAAACCTAACCTAACCTGGTAAATTCTAGTTTCCTGCAATTAAGTCTCGCTAGGAGTTATTGGTAAGGTTTGGTAGTTATAGTGAGGTTAGATTAGTAATATTATTTTGGGGGATCCAGAGGATGAGGTCATTTAGGGGGGGCAGGGGGTTGAAGGTGGCATCTCACCCCACTTTATATTTACGTGTTAGAGGTATCTGAAATGATCTGTTAAGGTCTGAAGGAAAAAAAAGCACTAATAAGGGCGGGAAAGGACTCTAGAATTTTACCATGTAGTGCCGACCGGGGTAATTTGGTCCTGGTTTTGACAAACTTTGATCTAGTTTCCATATCTATTGAAATAAACAAACAAAAAGTTAATACAATCATAGGAGGTTCACTACCTATTTGTCATTAAAGTTTGAACAAATTTCATTATAGCTCTGTTAGCAATACACTGCGAAGTGCGGACCGCATTGTTACACTAAATGGGGTAAATCGGACCTAACTCTGGGTAAATTGGTCATATATATATATATATATATAAAAAAATACTTTTTCTTCAAAATTGACAAACCTCCAAAAACTTAAACAATATGTCATGCCATGCCCATGGACACTATCAAACATTATGTGAGCTGTTCCTCACATTCTCTGGTTAGGCGGAAAAGATGACCAATACGCACACGTTTGGGGTCCAGTCTTTGAGTTCCTAGTCTTTCTTCTTTTTCTAGGTCTATGTTAGTTTTTCTTTTATATTTCTAAGCATTGTTACTTAATTTAGTAATACTTTACACTAGGGCCAGAATTCCCTACACAATTGGGAGTGGGGTTTCTGTTTACCTTATTGGATTCTAGGAAACATTCTCTCTATGAATTTCCGTCACAAGGCACTTCTTTCGGAGATATAAGATGTTTTTAATAGGAAGGAGATCCGAGTGTATAGGAGATATGAAAATTAAACTAACCTAACCCCACCTTTTGACTCACTAACCTAACCTAATCTAAGCTAACCCACGCTTTAACCTCCAAAACTAAGTCAAATCTGCATTAAAAAAGTGTCCGTGGCAAGGGAAGAACAGAGGCGATGCAGGTCACAAGAGGAAGAAGAGTCAGGCGCACGTAAACACTTGGCTCTCGCCTCCCTATGAACATGTCATTATCTTCGAAAGTAATGATTTGCGACGGAAACTCAGAGAAAATGTTTCCTAGAATTCAATAAGGTAAACAGAAAACCCCACTCCCAATTGTGTAGGGAATTTCGGTCCTAATGTAAAATAATACGTTAGGTTACGTAATCAATGCCCATGTTAGGTTAGTTAACTAGCAGGGAGGTATGAGTGGGCATAGCCCCCAGTTATGTCAGGAGAGTATTGGTTTATAGGAAGTATTGGTTGAAGCTGCACATTTACCGTATCCATTAAGGTAAACAGAAATCATTCTCCCAATTGTGTAGAGAATTCTGGTCCTTGAGTAAAAATTTACCCTTATTCATATACCAGCACCCTTAAACTAATTCCATATTAGCATCAACAACCTGAAACAAAAGAAACAAGTGCAAATAAGCAGTTTAAACCTCCCGTGATATGCCGTGTGGGGTACATTACACTGGGTCCAATTTACCCCGCGAGTGTTTTTGTCACCAGGGTAAATATGGACCCAAACTGAGCATTGATCATACAAAAATGAGACAAGATAGAGCATTTTTGATATTTTCATGTTAAAGTAGAGGAAAAACACTATATATACGCTTATTTACAAGAATGTACTCCATCTCGTATTTGAATCCCATGAAAATTCGCCAAATCAGCTGATTTTGTAAACAAACTTCGCCGTAACTTTTTTTTGCTGTCATTTTACTCTTTTTCTATTTTGGTTCCTGGGTTCAGTTACATATCGATATTTATATTCATATTAATACTAGAAATGTTAAAATGGTTGTTTTACTACATGGGATATTCAAAACTATTACACTCTTATTTATATTGAAACAAATACCAAAGCAAAGATGGCGGTCCGAATAGAACCGGTCCGTTGGAAGGACCAAATTACCCCGGTCGGCACTACTAATTAAACTGTGAAAACAAAACAAAATAGCAGCTCCGTTCCGTTTGCTCTAGCCTGAGGCTTGTTGTTTGTAACTCTTGTCAATTGTCTATATATTTGAGCATTTATTATCTCTAAGATGTCATCACCCTTTCCTACGTACCTTTATAAGTCTTTGTGGAGTAGATGAAGTCGATCCTCAGCCTGAGAGGCCTGTGAAAGCAGTAAATGTATCGCCGCGGCCGTTCACTTCCACTGGTAAATATTTTGAATATTGGCTACGAGACAACGGGCGCGAGTGGCCGGCCAACAGCTGACTGCCTGGCTACGATTCAGCCACCTAATAATCAACAATTATCCTTAATCCGAGCTTTGCACCCTACTTAAGTCCTTCGGCCCGGCCATTCATGTCACATCCACTTAATATATTATCCTTGGGCCGAGTCAAGGAAGACTGTGTTGGGCCTGTACGAATTTATCAATAATTGGCCCGATATATAGTTCCCACTGCGGGGCCGACATCGGCTTCATCCGATTTGCCGAAACCAGTCGCCCTGCCGCCGGTGCCGATACGTACCCGGCACAAGCCGACACAGGCCCGCATAGCCCATGTTTGCTGGGTATATATAGTGGGGGAGTATTTGTTCGGAGAGGGGAATGTGGAAGAAGCAAAAAGAACAATCAACAGTTTTTGGATGACCAGAGAAAATAAGAAGAAAGAAAAAGAAAGAAACTAATAAGATAGAATAAGAGAAGAAAACTAATTAAAGACCCAGACAGCAAGAAGAAACACGTCAGGGAGTGCCGTTGAAAAAGGCCTGACTCCCGACCAACAACTGAACTGAACTGAACTGAACTGAGAGTTCTTGAGAGCAAGAGAGGGTAAGTTCAGCGGAGCTCATGGAAGACCTGGGTTCCGAGCGCCCGGTGGGCCACACAATGTGCCCACACAAGTTGACACAACGCTCACGCGTCACCTGCACCGCATGCGTCTGTCCCCTGACCCTCACTGTCCCTGGTGCAGGAACATTCCCGGAATTCGGAAATCTTTAAGACTTGCTGCTGCAGTATCCGCGCTCCCACTACCACCGTTTAGTGCTACACTCTCTTCTACACTTATTTTCAACTCCTCACCCTAAACGTCGCCACCTTTGGCCTGCTGGGTGTGCTGGCGGCGGCTGGCGTCCACCCCTCACGGCAACACTGTCATCCGCCTCACCTGTGCCTTCGTGAAGAAGACAGCAGGTCAACTACCACGCCTGTGATATCATCATAGGACATCACGAGGGCTCATAGTGTTCCCCAGGGGATCCTCGCAGCCCTAAATAACACCAAGAACCAAGTATTTCGTGCTGTCATCGGTGTGTAATTTATATTTATGCAGTGTATGAAGCAAGTCTGGAGCTTCGTATAATGGCAGGCAGCTGTGTGAATGTATGTTGTATTCTTCCCTGGGTAAAATTTCGTGGTAAAATTCTAGTCCTTTCCCGCCCTTATTACGGTAAATTTCCAGATGAACACCGAACTTCCTTTGGTGGACGAAACTATATTTGTTTTGGTGAGTTTTTATGTGTTTTGAAATAATCTGCTAACCGTTTCTGTCGCAAATCAAATGTTTTTTTTGCAAAAATGACAAAAAACAAACAAAAACAAATTGAACCTGATCGAACCTATACCTAACCTAACCTTTACCTAACCTATACCTAACCTAAACTATACCTAACCTAACCTATACCTAACTTAACCTAATCTATACCTAACCTAACCTAACTCATACCTAACCTAACCTATACCTAACCTAACCTATACTATACCTAACCCATACCTAACCTAACCTATACCTAACCTAACCTTTACCTACTAACTAAACTAACAAAACAAAACAAAAAACTAACCTCTGCCTATAAAAAAAAATCAAAAATTGCGACATAAACGGTTAACAGATTAATTCAAATCGCATCAAAACTCACCAGAAAAAAATAGTTTCGTCCACCTAAGTGAGTTCGGTGTTCATCGGGAATAATACCCTTATTATTGTTTTTTTCCCTCCAGACCTTCACAGATCCCTTCAGATACCCCTAAAACGTAATTATAAAATGGGGGAGAGATGCCCCCGCCCCTCTACCCCAACAAACCTGGGGAAGTGGTGGGAATGCGGGGGTTTTGGGTGGGTGAGACGAAAATCACAGATTTACAGCATTCAATTTTGATAATTTAGCAGTTTAATACAATACATGCATAACCTGACCAAACTGGGGGGGCTGCGCCCCGCCAGCCCTCCCCGCTAAATCACTAACCTAACCTAGACGTTAACTCACCTGATCTGACCTAACCTGCTGCTATTTAATCCCTGAATGCAGAAACACTGGTAAAAGCTGATTAAATTATATATTGGGTGCTGTAATGTCAAGATCAAGAACTGGAGCTCGTCAAAAATAGGAACACTCGCCAACGGCGATGAGAATACCTATGTATATACGGTAATATAGCATTATTTACCTTATTGATGAGGTACTGAGGTGGTGCACATCATCCCATTGATGATTTGAGTTGAGGCCCCATTACAGATGTCACCCAGCTATCAAATTCCGGTAAAATTATGCAGACCGTTAATCCGTCAGCCACGTGCATCGTATCCATTTTGTCAAATAGACAAATATATACTCGTGAGCTTCACTCAGATTACTTCACTCGCTAATAAAAGAGCATCAATATAGGATATTGTGGCTTTTGTCCCTATAAATTTAACATGCATTTGGATTCGCTGAAACGGTTCCTGATACAGGTATATGTGATTCGCTGAATCAGTTTCTGAATCCTGATACAGATATATGCTTGGGAAAAGGAACAGTAAAATGGCGGCGTGGCGATACGAACTGACTCTTTTCGATACTTTTTTGTGGCGATACGAACTGAACTTTTTTGAGCGCCAAAGGTGGCAGACATTGTTGCTGGTCGAGAGTGCTTTTTGCAATATCAAGGTGATAAAGGAAGTATGAAAGGTCAAACGACGAAGACAAAGGTGTGCAAGGACTGTGGATACTACTGAAGAGTAAATGAAGAGGATAAATGTGGGAGTTGTGAAGAAGAAATGGAGAACAAGAGCTGGTCACCACGGTCACCACGAAGGGACGTATGTAAATGTAAACATTGCCGCAGGGCTGTAGAGGACAATGGGATACAGTGTGACAGTTGTAACATATGGCTCCACGGAGATTGTGAGGATATACCAGATAAACTGTATAAGGAACCAGTCAAGAATAAGGAACAGGAGTGGTTCTGTAAAGAATGCAAAACAACAATGAAGAAGAGTGTGCAGGAGTCACCGAGGCTCCGAAAGGATAATTGTAGTGGTCAAAATTACCATCTACACCGTTGTCACCATTATGTAGTGCCCACCTTGGGAGTGTACTCTACAGTCCTGGTTACTCCGCTGCCACCACCCACATTAAGTGGGAAAAAATATATGAATGAACAAAAATAAACGATTTAAGAAAATATGTAAGTACTGGTTGGAAACTGAATGACAACGCGTTAATATATTTCTAATTATAATATATTTAACTCTTTACTGTCTCACTTGGTAATTATTATACATTCACAAGTTATCTTAATATTAAGTCTTCCTTCCCTCCTAGCGATACGCACGCGAAATGCTCAAGTCGCTATCCTAATATAGTTTACTATCTTTGGTAACTTCGGTTGCACTGTCACCACATTAACGATACGCACATGTAATGCTCAAGTCGTCATCCTAATCTAGTTTACTATCTCTGGTAACTTCAGTCGCACTGTTACCACTTTAACGATACGCATGCGTAATGCTCAAGTCGTCATCCTAATATAGTTTGCTATCTCTGGTAACTTCAGTCGCACTGTTACCCCTTAACGATACGCACATGTAATGCTCAAGTCGTTATCCTAATATAATGTATACGTAGTCTATCCCACTTCCAACGTTTCCCTCTCACTTATTTTTCTATTTCCTTCTTTCTCCTTGTCCTCACACGACTGGCTGTGACATGTTGTGGTTGCCCCCTCTGCTAATTTGTGAGCGCTTGGCCCCCTGGTCCGCCAACACCATCCTACCTTGGGACCCTAAGTAATACACTTTATTAGTCCTGGTCAACAAAAGGAATCACCAGTAAGTCATGTCTACATCTCTAGTTAACAAACATTTCATAACATACCTTTACCAAGGGCGAGAATATCACCTCCCCACAGGCGACTTAACTCAATGAACGTCGAGCTGCTTCTAAAATTATCCTAACCTAGAATCCCCGTTCTCACCTCGTTTCGCTACGTGTCTAATTACTACTGGCTTAAAATATAAGCCTAACCAGTGATTCAGGAATGAGGCGTGGAGGAAAATTCCTCGTTAGCTTATTGATACTTATGTGTTATTTCATCTCTTCCCCTTTTAATGTAATTTCTCGCGTTACATAGCTTCTTCCCCCCCAAAAAAAAATTCCTTATGCCTCAGTCCTTCATCAAGCATCCTACCGGATATCTAACTAAAAATAATTAAAAAAAAAATTATCATATACATCACACATAATTTCATATAAATTTTCTTAGGATCTTCTATCACTTACAAACAAATATTCTCATCCTGCATTTTCCAATTCTTCCAACAAATTTACAACAAAATGAGATAGTATGTATTCTTAACTTATCACTTCCCTCACCAAGAGTAGATTTGACCAGTTTGGGGAATACTTATTTAATGTAATGCCTTCACTCCCTTGAAATGAGAACCTTCTCACTTCCTCTCTTATTTGTCAAGGCCGAAGCCCTATAGAGTCGCAACTGGACTCGTCCCTCTAGTCTGCAATGGTTATTTTCTTTTACCCCACTAATCCTGGGCGTAGGTGCGTAGGGAGAAATCACGACCGGATTTACTCCATACCCTCAATACTTGGGATAAGGCTCACCTCCTTTGCGAGGCATACATACTCCTGCGTCTATCCCCCAACGAGCAAAGCTCAGAGCCAAGCACATCCTTGGGTCTAACGACAACCTAGCGGGTTTAGTGTTCAGTGCAATCTGTGTGCACCCTCTAAAGCAAGAATTTCTAACCTTTACATTCTTTCTAGGGGACCTTCATCTCTCTCTCTTTCTCTCTCTCACGAGAGAAAGTGGTGAAAGTTAATCTCTTTCTCACGAGAGATTAACACTTCTGTCATTATAATAATCATGTATCTCTTCACTGGCCTCCTCTCTCAAGATGGTGTTAGTGTACAAATTCCTCCTCCATTACTACCACTCTAAAGCAAATTTTCTAAGGTGGCCATTACTGCCACGACTACCCGTTAAGTTGCTTACTTGTAGGGCGTCTAGTTCTACATGAGCTGTTACCTCTATCCTAATGTTAATCTAAACGTAAGGTACGGTAATCTAACCTTACCGCACCTTTTACATGACATCCTGCCCTACATTAGTGTTAAGTGTGGAATACAAGCCCCCTATCCACACATTCATCATCCATCCACTTCCACACACATCACTATCCACTTCCACTCGGCATCGTTCCACACTGCATCCACACGTGGATGTAGTGTCACATCACCCACATCCACACTACCTTCACGCATCCTACATCACCCATAAACACACTGCATACGCGCTACCCACATCACTTTCATGTTCAACAGCGGGTCTGGGGTGTGCATGTTTCATGTTGCACCCTTTCACTACTCCGCTTCGGCTTTTCCAGGCCATCACTAATGTCTTTATCAGCGTCTATGTTAGCATGTGGGTAACCCGGGCCTACTGTTACGTTAGTATCATCTACTTCCCCAGCCTGAGCGAACTAGTCATAGTCACTAACGCTACTCTATACACCTATATGTACACCTATACTCTGTACACACCATACTGTACAGTATGTGATCACTAGGTAACTGGCACTTGAAAAAAACCAACAACTAACAAGGCGTTAGTTAGCACGTGGGTACGTGGATCCATCGAATGGATCCCACCGCTGCCACCATTATGTAGTGGTCAAAATGACCATCTACACCGGTCACCATTATGTAGTGCCCACCTTGGGAGTGTACTCTACAGTCCTGGTTACTCCGCTGCCACCACCCACATTAAGTGGGAAAAAATATATGAATGAACAAAAATAAAAGATTTAAGAAAATATGTAAGTACTGGTTGGAAACTGAATGACAACACGTTAATATATTTCTAATTATAATATATTTAACTCTTTACTGTCTCACTTGGTAATTATTATACATTCACAAGTTATCTTAATATTAAGTCTTCCTTCCCTCCTAGCGATACGCACGCGAAATGCTCAAGTCGCTATCCTAATATAGTTTACTATCTTTGGTAACTTCGGTTGCACTGTCACCACATTAACGATACGCACATGTAATGCTCAAGTCGTCATCCTAATCTAGTTTACTATCTCTGGTAACTTCAGTCGCACTGTTACCACTTTAACGATACGCATGCGTAATGCTCAAGTCGTCATCCTAATATAGTTTACTATCTCTGGTAACTTCGGTCGCACTGTTACCCCTTAACGATACGCACATGTAATGCTCAAGTCGTTATCCTAATATAATGTATACGTAGTCTATCCCACTTCCAACGTTTCCCTCTCACTTATTTTTCTATTTCCTTCTTTCTCCTTGTCCTCACACGACTGGCTGTGACATGTTGTGGTTGCCCCCTCTGCTAATTTGTGAGCGCTTGGCCCCCTGGTCCGCCAACAGCATCCTACCTTGGGACCCTAAGCAATACACTTTATTAGTCCTGGTCAACAAAAGGAATCACCAGTAAGTCATGTCTACATCTCTAGTTAACAAACATTTCATAACATACCTTTACCAAGGGCGAGAATATCACCTCCCCACAGGCGACTTAACTCAATGAACATCGAGCTGCTTCTAAAATTATCCTAACCTAGAATCCCCGTTCTCACCTCGTTTCGCTACGTGTCTAATTACTACTGGCTTAAAATATAAGCCTAACCAGTGATTCAGGAATGAGGCGTGGAGGAAAATTCCTCGTTAGCTTATTGATACTTATGTGTTATTTCATCTCTTCCCCTTTTAATGTAATTTCTCGCGTTACATAATGAAGAGATGAAAAAAGATAATGATGAAATGCAAACTGAATTGAGAGGAATAAAACAACAAAGTGAGGGAGCGATTGGGAAGATGAGAATGTATGAAAAGGCAAGGGAAGAAGGAGAGGAGAGGAAGCAAGAGAGCAGCCATAAGAGACAAGAGAGGGAAGAGGTGACTGAGAATTCCAATGATCTGAAACTCGAGAAATGCCAGTGGTCGCTGGCAGTTTTAAGTCAAAGGTTGGTCTACTGTGTTTTGGCTCCGCGAATAATATTTTTCATAAATTAATTTCGCGATAAACATTGATGCACCGCATCTGAATACCAAAAAATATAGTTCTTCTGTTGTTCTACTAATTATATGGATGACATGCATTACGATGGAACGTTCTATAATAGCAATTTAATGCAAATTACTCGCCTCGAGTAGCAAAGCTTAATATATTTTTTACATGTATATTGTGGCATGTAAAATTTGGGCGATGTTCACACTGTTTTCTAAGACAGTACTGCTGCGTCTGGCAAACGCTTGTCAAAATACAATAAGCAATGCCTTGGAAAAACGAAGAATAAAGAATGCCGAAATCGGCTTGTTGCTGCGACAATGTAGGTTATAATTGTGGAGGCGACACGCCGCGGCGGGGAGATTGAATCAAAACATTACGACTTCACGCGTCGACTCATTGCACTTCCAGGCTTTCTATCTGATTGATACACAATAATAACAGGAAAATATGACTGCCTATGTATAGATAGCTTCTAAGCATTCGTTATTGACTATATAATATCATAGAGTAGCATTTACCTCGCCTCCTCAACTATAACCTCCTTGGTTATTTGGTTATATACAATGTTTTACAGAATCAGGCTTCTATACAATATACATATAGAAGAAAATCGTTCTTAATATTATACTTTTGTGTTTTAAGTGCAGTGGAATAAGCCCATATTTTGTTTTCCAGTAGACCAACTTATTATCAAAAAAGTGAGTTAAAACTGCCAGCGACCCCTGGCATTTCGAGTTCCAGTTCTCTCGAATTGGGAAAGAATCAGCAAGCAGGTGGAACAAATGCAGAGAAAGGTAGATGAGGTAAAGAAAAAATGGGAGAAAATGGAGGAGAAATTAAAGGATGACATTGCAAAAATAGTAGAAGAAATGCTAGATGAGAGAGAGAAGAAAGAAAAAAGGAGGAAGAATGTTGTGATTTACAACCTAAAAGAACCAGATATAGAGAATCTTAGCCTGAAAGAACAAAAAGAACACGACAAAGTAAGATGTATGGAAATATATACAAATGAGTTACATATAGAAGATATCCAGATAGAGGAGGTCATTAGGATGTGGAAAACAGAGCAGAGAGAACAGGCCGGTGAAAGAAGACCAAGAGCACTACTAGTAAAGCACACAGGAACAGACAAAATGGGAAATAGTGAAAACAGCGAAGAAATTAAAAGAGGCACGTAAAGAAGAATACAAGAGAGTGTTTGTGGTACCTGACTTAACACTAAAGGAGAGAATCAGAGACAAGGAACTCAGAGAGCAGCTTAAAGAGAAAAGAGAAAATGATGAAAGAGGATGGTTCATAAGGAAAGGCCAACTTATGAAGATCATTTTTTTGTAAATAACAGAAAAAACAGCAGCAAAAGTAGGCCAAAGGTGTAGAAAAGAGAAACAACAATATATTATAGTACTAATATACACTACCCTCCCGAGTTTCACGCTATGCGAGTTTCGCGATCCTCGAGTTTCGCGCTGAGTCCTAAATTCTTATCATCCCGACTTTCGCGCATTATATCCCCGAGTTTCGCTTTTTTTTTTTTGTGTGTGTGTGTGTGTGTGTGTGTGTCTGTGTGTGTCTGTCTGTGTGTGTGTCTACAGCGCCGTTAGGCAGTGACCTCCAGGAGTGGGATGGTAGGCCCTGGAGATTAACTTGAGGGCTGTGATGGTTGGCCCTCGCCCGTGGTGGCGCAGACAGAATTTCTATAGTGACGCCTGTGATTAGAGGCTCATGCCGCCCCCCTGTATCCTCCGATGCATTCGCAATCGAAGGTAGAGCTAATGGGCAGCGTGTGGGTGTTCTTAGGCCACTCAACAGTGCAGAGAAAGATTTTAAGTGGATTTTACAGCCCTCATCAAGGATCGAACTCGGATCACCGAGAACGCCACTCAGAGACTTCTTCTTCTTCTTGTGACCTTTTATGCTTAGTATCACTTTGTAGGTCGTCTGTCAAGCTTGTGCTCGAGCTTGACATATATCTTGACGCTACCCACTCTGCTACCGCCTCCCATAAAAGACGTACGGGACACGTCTTCCTGCCTTCCTGCTTAGTATAGTAGTATTATAATAGGCTTAGTATAGCTGTATGTAGTTTTGCTTTGTTTTTTTCCATTTGTTTGTGTTCTTCTCTACAGGAACAGCCGGTGTCGCATAAGATAGGTAACACCTCGAAATAAGTAGCACCTTACCTTACTATTTACCACAAAATACTCCTTTATAAGTGATTAACCATGACGTGTGTGGTACTGTGGTTTCTGGAGGTACTGGAGGAGACAGGAGAGAAGAGAGGAAGGCATTGTGACAGTGTTATTGTCGTATAACACTGTCATACAACCATCAGCTGACAAGATATGTGTCAGGCTCACTCACTCAGACCAAAACAGCATCCGCTGGGTGACTCCCAACTCGAGCTCAATCTCAAACTCCTCTCCTCTTTCCTCTTCTCTATGTAGTGTTGGCCGAAGCCACCACCCCGGGAAGTGGGTCACAAACTTAGGCTAACACCCAGTACCCATTCACTGCTGGGTGGACAGGGGCTTGGGGCATTTTCAGGATATTTTTTTGGGGAAAAAGTGAGTCTTATAAGCTGTAAAATACGGTAGGTACACAGCCCTCAAGTTAACCTCCAGGGCCTACCATCCCACCCCTGGAGGCCACTGCCTAACGGCGCTGTAGGCATTCACACACACACACACACACACACACACACACACACACACACACACACACACACACACACACACACACACACACACACACACACAAAAAAAACCGGACTAAATAAGCATTTTTACAGGGTTTATAATACCCGAGTTTCGCGATCCGCGAGTTTCGCGCTATGCCTCCGGAAGAAAGCAAGCGCGAAACTCGGGAGGGTAGTGTACAAGGGTTAACTAATGTTAAGATGTGTGAAATTGAAAAGTTAAGTGAAAATAATACCATAATGTGCCTAGGAGTGAGGGAAAAGAAAGGGAAGGAGGAGAGAAGTGTAAAAATAAAAATACTAAATGTGCAAGGTTTAACAAAACTTAAAGGTATAGAAATAGAAGAACTTGCAAGTGATAACAGTATTGTATGTCTAACTGAAACTCAGAAGAAAGTAAGGGATGTAAATTTTGGAAAGGAGTTTAGAGTTATAGATAGTATGAGAGAGGAAAAGGATAGGAAGGGTGGAGGACTTATGATGATTTACAAGGAAAATATGGGAATAGAATTAGATAAGATAGAAACAAAATGTAAAGATTTGTAACATATAAAAGGAAAAATAGAAAGATGGGAGGTTAGGATAGTATTAGTTTACTTCAGCGTAAGTGATGCAGGGAGAAACAATGAAATGAAACAAGAGATAGAGAAGATAATACAGGAAAACACACAACCACGTATGATAACTGGGGACTTTAATGGACATGTTGGCTTTAAGGGAAAACAGTGTGTGAACAGAAATGGTGAAATAGTCCTACAATGGATGGAAAAACACGGCTTAATAATGCTAAATGATGATGAAAAATGTCAGGGAGAGTACACATGGGGCAGAGAAGAACAAAAGAGTGTAATAGACTTTGCTTTGGTGACGGATACATTTTATAAGAGATTCCACGGAATGATGATAGACGAGGAGAAAGAAAAATTTCACCTATCAGACCATAATTTGATAGAAATAATAATAAAGGTAAAAGAAGAAAGGAAAGAGTACAAGGAAAAAGAGTGGATAGTGAAAGAATACTATAGGACAGATAGAAAATCATTGGAGTGTTTTAGGAAAAATTTAGAAGCACATGTACAGTTTGCGTGGATAATCAGTGCGCGCCTCCGAAAAGTGAATGTTTACACGTATGACGCACCATGTTTATAACAAAATAATGTAGAATATCAACACTTACTCTTGTAGTTAGTATTTCGTTGCGTAGCCCCTCCTCTTGATGACCCTTTGAAGGCGACGTGGTTACACTGTCAGCAAGATTTTGAAGGAACTCAGGCTTAAATTCTTCCCAACACTTTCGGAGCTCCATTTCAAGCTTGGGGAGTGTAGAGGTGTCACGTGAGCGGAGTTTGCCTTTAATGATGGCCCAAAGATTTTCTATGGGTGATATATCGGGAGAATTAACTGGCCAGTCATCTATTCTCCCAATCTTCCAGTCATCAAGCCACTGTATCACATCTCGAGCTGTGTGGCAGGATGCTCCATCCTGTTGGAAAATCTGTGCCTGTGTCTTTTCAAAGCAGGCCTCCAGGTGGTCATTTAAAAGATCAAAATACACCACTTTGTTAACAGTTGTGTTCTTTGGGAAAATAACTAAGTTCCCAATACCATGAAAAGTAAAGCAACACCACACCATTAAACTGGGAGGGTATTTTGTGGTCTTTCGTGTGTAGCGAGGCTCGGTGGGGTCTGAGCCGGGACGACGGTACACTTTTGCTGGTCCTCCTCCACTCACACAAAATGTGCTTTCTTCACTCCACAGCACAGCCCGCCACTTGTCGAGAGGCCAATCTCTGTATTTCTTTGCAGTGAAGCCTTTTCTTCCTTTGGCGGTCATTTATCAGTGGCTTATTCCGCGCCCGGTAACACCTGTAGCCAAGGTCACGTTTCAAAGTTTCCTGTACAGTACGAAGCGACACATTACCAAGAAGAGTATGATTTTCCTCCTTCAGTTCTCTGGCTGTAAGGCTAGGATTGTCATCAAGCTGTCGCCTTAACACGCTCCTGGTTCTGTTACAGTTTTTTTTTTTGTTTCCCAGGTTGTTTTTTTGGGAGCGGGAGATTCACCTCTCCGCCAGCCTTAAATCGGCGGATCAAATTTTGCACTGTTCTAAGCTTTAGTCCTTTAAGCTTGCAAATTTCCTTATTATTGATCCCAGCCTTGTAAAGATCAATGATTGCTTGAATCGTTGTGCCATCCTTATGTTTTCCACCCATTATGTAATCCAGCAAAAACAGGCAAAAACACGGGATGTAGGTGAACGCTGCAGGCTATAAGTTCAAAATCATGCAAACTGTCAAACGCCTATGGAGGGAGGAGAGGGAGGGAAACCCTCCCTCCCACACACCGGTGAGTGTGCAAGATGATGTACGTCGCTGTCAGACATACGATTCATGCCTTCTGCATTTTTTTTATAGCTTGGGAAGCAACTTTAAATCTGCGCGGTAAATCTCGATGAACGGATTCTGGCGTAAAGATCATCCGCGCAAGCCTGTAGTAGGGAAGAAGAATGAAAGTTTAGAAAAGTTAGAGTGGAGAATTAAAGAAACAGCGAATAAAGTATTAAAATGTACATATAGAAGAAAAGAGAAGAAAAATGGTGAGGGAGAAGAAGACGCGAAGAAGATGTTAATGTGATAAATTTAACAAAACAGGAAATGGATAAATTTCAGAGAATTGAAAATGGGGTGTACCGTCAACTCTTTGGGGCCCAGGCATACACACAGGGGGCAGCACTCCTAGGGGAAGTGGGAGCATCCAGTGTTAGGAATAGAATAAGGGAGGGACAGTGGAAGTACTTGAGGTATGTATTAGTAGAAGGGAATGACCTCGTGAAAAGGAGAGGAGAGGAGATGATTGAGAAAAGACAAAATAAATGGATGCAAGCTCTACTGGAAGATCTGAGAAAGACTGGAGTCATGAACCAGGGTGTGAGGTGTGAGACAAAGGAGAGTATACGGCAGAAAATGAGAGAGTTGGACACAAGATAATGGGTGAATGAAAAAACAAGTTTGAAAATGTATAGAAAATGGAGAAAAGAGAAGGGAGGCCAAGAAGAAGTATACAGCAATGACCAAACTTCAGAACTACTATTTAAATGCAGGACGAACAACCTACAACTAAATGACAGAAGGAGGTTCTGGGGAGAAGAAATAACATGTGATTTGTGTGGGGTGGAAAAGGAGGACTTAAAACATTTCTTGTTATGGTGCCCAGCCTACAATAATGAAAGAAAGAAAAGTGTGAGGCTACAACAATCTTACCTAGAGGAGGAAGAGGATATAGTGGGGGAGTATTTGTTTGGAGATGGGAATGTGGAAGAACCAAAAAGAACAATCAACAGTTTTTGGATGACCGGAGACCGGAGAAAATAAGAAGAAAAAGAAAGAAACTAAAAATATAGTAATAGAGAAGAAAACTAAATATAGACCAGAAAGTTTGGGGAGGCGGTAGCGGAGTGGTTAGCGTCTCCGACTGGCGTTCTCAGTGACCCGAGTTCGATCCCCGAAGAAAACCAAAACCTTTCTGCACCGTCTAGTGGCCTAAGAACACCCACATGCCCTGCCCATCAACTCTACCTTCGATTGCGAGTGCATCGCAGGACACAGGGGGGCGGCATGAGCTTCTAATCACAGGCGTCACTATAAGAATCCTGCCTGCGCCACCACGGGCGAGGACCAACCATCAGAGGCCCTCAAGTGAACCTCCAGAGCTTACCATCTGACCCCTGGGTCACCACTGCCTACAGGCGCTATAGGCACAAATGTAAAAAAAAAACCAACAACTGAACTGAACTGAACTCACCATTTCTCATCATATTCGGGAGGTTAAAGGTGAGGTTAGGCTAATAACCCTTTGGAGGGTGGGTCCAGTAGGGCGGATACCCCTTGATTAGTATGTTTAGATATAGTACATGCTGTAAATGTGTCAATTTCGTCTCCCCCCCCCCAAAAAAAAAACCGCATTCCCCCAGGTTTGTTGGGGTAGAGGGAAGGGGCCATATCTCCCCACTTTATAATTATGTTTCAGAGGTATCTGAAGGAACCTATGAAGGTCTGGAAGGGAAAAAAAACAGTAATAAGGGCGGGAAAAGACTAGTTTCGGTAGTGGGTATTCACCTATATCGAAGACGAAATTTAGTTTTCCTGAATAGTTTGGATGTGTTTTGGATAAAAATGGACGAGGACTGCGCAGTCATTTTCTGAGACACTGATTAGTTTTTTCTTGCCTAAAATTAGTGCTTTTTCAAAAGATCGAGATATTTTTATGTTACGGTGTAGCGATCTGACTAGCTACCCCGCTCGGATAGCTTCCCTGCCGCTTATTTAACCTAAATAACTACAAAACTTAACTCAAACCTATCCTAAACCTAACCTAACCTAGATCAAATCTAAACCAAGCCTTAACTTAGCTCACCTGGTTAGCCAGACCTACAATTACTTAAAAAAACCTAACCTAAATAAAACTTAAGCTAAACCTAATTTTAACCTAAACGTAACCGAACCTAGCTATTATCATATAAAAATAAGTGGTTAAATTTAGGTAAGTTAAGGTTTGGTTTAGGTTTGGTTAGGTTTAGGATAGGTTTGGTTTACGTTTTGTAGAGTTATTTAGGTTAAATAAGCGAATCTGATGATAATACAAATTTACCGCGTGTGCGTAGTTGTGGCAGGGAAGCTAATCGGGCGGGGAAGCTAGTCGGATCGCTACACCGGAGACCCACTTTTAGACCTTTTTAGCTGTATTTCATACATAAAAATGCCTATAAATGCAATGTAATATTATATTATAACATCCCATCTGAATAAAGAATAAAGTTATAGCTTTAATAGTTAATAGATAGTAAGTGACGTCACAACATCCAGGTATTTGTTGGAGGAAAGACATGTAAACACAGCTGTTATCTGACAGTCCTGCGGCCAAACGCCTAATTTCTCGGGTCTGCCGCTCCACCTCCATATTCCCAAATCCATTTTTATGTAACACATAAAAAACAACTATTTTGTGCTTTCATTGACTATCGACAGGCTTTTGACTATGTAGACAGGTCATACTTATGGACGAAATTACTAAATACAAACATCAATGGAAAAGTTTTGCAGGTATTGCGTAGTTTGTACACAATGTACAGTAATGCAAAATCATGTGTAAGAGTTGGCAATTCAGATTCTTTATATTTCCCATGTAATCTTGGTGTCAGGCAAGGTGAAAACTTGTCTCCATTACTGTTCTCAATGTACCTTAATGATTTTAAAGATTATATTAGTACTAAATTTTCTGGCCTACCTCCTATTTCAGAAAAAATGATGGAATTTAGTGACAATGAAATGTACTTTAATTTATACTGTTTGTTATATGCAGATGATACCATTGTTATAGCAGAAAATGCAAAACAGCTACAATGTGCCTTAAATGCAGTTCACCAATATTGTAGCAAATGGTCATTGGTCACTTGAGGTAAATACTGCAAAAACTAAAGTACAGGGAGGTCCCGAAGATACGAGCAGTTAGGTTCCATCTGACATACTCGTAAAGCGAAATCTCGTATAATGAAACACATAACCAATGGTAAAATATAGGTTTGGTTCCAGGACCCCATCAAAAAAAAAAAAAAAAAAAAAAAAAGGACATGTTTTTCAAGCTCAAATAAACTATAGCAAACACAACAAACACACAGCATCTATATTACCCACACTGTACTACCTATTCTGTACAGAGTGCTGAGCTACCGCCAGTTTCAGTACTTTCTCACTCGACTTAGTGATAGTGCTCACAGTAGAAGATGATAATTTATAAATGCGGCACAGATCCGACACTCGCTCACCACGCTGATGCCTCTTAACAATTTCCATCTTTTTAGCTAATGTTATTGGCACTCTAGACCGCTTAGCACTTGTACCATCAGCACTCGCACTTGAAGACACTAAACGCTTAGGAGGCATAGTTAACACAGGTACACAGGTAAGCACTACCCTGTAAATACAAAAAAGGCACAGCTGTACAATACAGTGGAAGACAGAGAAGTTGACGTTGTCTTGCATCCGTCACGCTCCTTGACAAATTTTGTATAATTCCCTCCCGTCGCTTTCTATGGGGAATGAATGAAAAAAAAAGGTGTCTGGGATCTCACTCACGGCCTTGACTTCCTGCTTGCAGTTTTTCAAATCATTAGTCATTAATGGGCAGTGACCATTTCATTTCACGGACATATTGCTTATCGTCACTCCCGACTCGATTACCAAAAACGTCGCCAAAACATTTTGGGAAAGTGGTTTCGCTCAGTTGGATATAGGGCCTGAGCCACAGTTGACTGCAGACCAGATCACCCGTATTCACAGCTTATATAAGATCGGTTTTAGTTCAAAAGAAATTGTGAGGGAGACTGGGTTACTCAAGGATGCAAGACACCACCAACTTCTGTCTTCCACTGTATGTACACCACGTGGTCACCACGTGATCACCACAGCACCACACCACCACACAAAACACAGTGAATTAAGAGTGTGACAGCACAGTAGGACAGAGCACAAATAAGTCACAATAAGCACATTAAGTAAACCAGCAAATCACTAAAATCGATTCACAAGGCACAATACTACATACATGTACAAGCAACAAAGACGTTGTATGTACTCTAGCGGACGCCGTGTGGTGACTGGTGACTAGACTCGAGAGGATAGGGTAGGTAAGGGACAAGGGAGGGGTGCGCAGACCTCTTCTACTGCCCACAAACTCGTCTCTGCGTATCTGAATCATTGTACATCGCCCAGCGATATGAATTTTTGTAGGCCACATTGTCGTGCCACCAGAATTATCATATTTTCAGATTGATTATCGTACAACCTTAGGTAAAATCATATATCATATAGTCCGTAAATGATTTTATAATTTTAGTAAATAACTTGTAATTTACTTTAGTAAATAACTTGGTAATTTTACTCACCCCAGTTTGAATGTCGTAACATTGGATTTTCGATCTCGTATATTGAAAATAGACCCTAATTTACACATCTCGTATCATCGGAATCTCGTATATCGAATGCTCGTATAACGGGACCTCCCTGTACAGTACCCTCCCGAGTTTCGCGCTTGCTTTCTTCCCAAGGCATAGCGCGAAACTCGCTGATCGCGAAACTCGGGTATTGAAAACACTGTAAAAATGCTTATTTAGTCCGGTGCGAGGTGTACCTACCTTATTTTACAGCTTATAAGACTCACTTTTTCCCCCAAAAAATATCCTGAAAATGCCCCAAGCCCCTGTCCACCCAGCAGTGAATGGGTACCGGGTGTTAGCCAAGGGTTTGTGACCCGCCTCCCGGGGTGGTGGCTTCAGCCAACACTACGTAGAGGAGAGGAGCTTCAGCTTGAGCTTAAGTTGGGAGTCACCCAGCGGATGCTGTCGGTGAAGCCTTTAATCCGGCGTTCTCCCACACACGTATTCTGTCTTGATCTTGAACCTGTCCTATGAACGATACTTGAACTTGATTTTACAGGTGGCCTATTGTTCATAGGCCAGGCCTTTGAATAGGTGTTGCATAAAATAAGTAACACCTGACCTCAACCCCCCCGCCGATCCCTACTTATTTACCACAAAATACTCCTTTGTAAGTGATTAACAAGGACGTGTGTGGTACTGTGGTTGCTGGAGGTACTGGAGGAGACAGGAGAGAAGAGAGGAAGGCATTGGAGGTACCGTAGAGAAGGGAGGAAAGCATTAGTGTAGTGATTAGTTAGTAAGAGCAAGGCATTGAGTGATCTAGCTCTGTACACGTTTTATGTCTATGTTAGTGTGCTTTTATGTATGACACGGCAGGTGAAGGGATTATCTTGCTAAAAACTTCCATCTCTGTCTCTCGATTCGTCTTCTTCTTGTGACCTGTGATGCTTAGTATTGCTTCATAGGCTCTCTTCAAACTTCGTCTCCTTTGTTAACAGATTTGTCAACTCTTCCCTTGTCTATTTCACCTGGGATACTAAAACATTTTCATTTGTTTTGGTCTGAGTGAGTGAGGGCGTCAGCGTGTACGAAGCAGCGCCAAACTAGAGGATATACGTAATGCGCGAAAGTCGGGATGGTAAGAATCTAAGACTCTGCGCGAAACTCGAGGATCGCGAAACTCGCATAGCGTGAAACTCGCATAGCGTGAAACTCGGGAGGGTACTGTAATTGTGTTTTCAAAATCTTTAATGATAGCAGAATGAAATACATTAAGAGATATTATTATACTAATGTAAATGTCATAAAGATACGTGACTTATTCAATAGTAAAAATTATAGCAAACTGTTAAATTTAGCCAAATTTATTCGGGTAATTGTAACCTTTAAGGAATAGTAGTTTTTGATATTTGTAATGTTAGTTTTTAAGCGCTGTCTGTACTCAATGATGATTTATGTATTGTACTCCCATACCCCGTTTGGGGTCGCCTGAGTTAAATAAACCTTCAAACCCTCAAACCTAGAACAAAACGCTCGGCGAAGCCCTCCGCATCACCTCCATGGGCCAATACCGCAGTGACTTCCCCCCAGCCATGGATAAGGAAAAAGTCCCGCTTCCTGGATGTCACCCTCAGTCCTCACTCGCCTTTGCCTGGGGCACACGACACTCACGGTTCACCTTCACCACCTCCGTCGGTCCCCTGACCCTCACTGCCCCTGGTGTAGGAATGTTACGGAGACTATTGAACACTTTCTGCTGCAGTGTCCGTGCTTCCACTCACACCGTGTAGTGCTACGCTCTCAACTACTCGCCATGAACGTCACCACCTTAGACCTGCCCACCCAGCTGGCGGCGGTGTTTACAAGTCTGAGCCTCCAATATGGCATCGTGTGAATACTATCTATTAGTTATATATAGGTTTAAGCTAACTTAAAGCTTATTCGCCTTTACACTTTCACTAGCTTTCTTAGGTCCTATGGTGGCTTATGGAATAAAAAAAATAGAAGAAATACAGGAGAACCTCGTTTATCCGGCACCCTCGGGGGGGGAGCGCATGCCGGATAACTCATTTTGCCGTTGTTTTGAGAGTTACTCTTATGGAATCGCCCAAAATCCCAATAAATACTGTGGTTTCTGGAGGTTGTTGTTGTTGTTGGCTGCGAGGATCCCTTGGGGAACACTATGAGCCCTGGTGATGTCCTATGATGCCATCACAGGCATGGTAGTTGACCTGTCTTCCTCAGGAAGGCACAGGTGAGGCGGATGACGGCGTGTTGCCGAGAGGGGTGAACGCCTGCCGCCGCCAGCAGGGTGGGCAGGTCGAAGGTGGTGATGTTCAGGGCGAGGAGTTGAGACTGTAGCACTACACGGTGTGAGTGGAAGCGCGGACACTGCAGCAGAAAGTGTTCAATAGTCTCCGGAACATTCATGCACCAAGGGCAGTGGGGGTCAGGGGACAGACGGAGGCGATGCAGGTGAGCTGTGAGTGTCATGTGCCCCAGGCGGAGGTGGGTGAGGGTGACATCCAGGACGCGGGACTTTTTCCGTATCCACGGCTGGGGGGAAGAGTCACTGCGGTATTGGCCCATGGAAGTGATGCGGAGGGCATCGCCAAGTGTGTTATTCCAGGTGGAGCGGCAGACCCGGGAGATGAGGCGTGTGGCTGTGGAGAGCGAGCGGCAGAGGGAAGGGTGTCGTGTTTACATCTGTTAAGGCCATCCTGGCAGCAGAATCAGCCACCTCGTTGCCTGGGATACCAGCGTGGGAGGGAACCCACTGGAAGGTGATCTCGTTGGTAAGGTGAAGGGCCCTCTGGATGGTGTGGACGAGGGACGTAGAGGATCGTGGATGGCAGGAGAGGAGGAGTTGGAGTGAGGAGAGGGAGTCTGTGTAGACCACAGCCTTGCCCAACTAAATTTCTGCCGATTTTCTCAGTTTTTGAAATAATTATACCTAATTATTGCCTGGGTCGATTAGTGCCGTTGTTTTGAGGCTGCCGTTGTTTTAAGTGCCGGTTAAATAAGGTTCTCCTGTAATGCACAACACAAGAAAAATTGTCAAAATCAAAGAACAGTTCGGAGCGGATGTCCTCTGAGTGAGGGCCGCGGCGTGACTGATGCGTGCTCGGTAACCGAGTTATCGTACGGCAACCGGTGCAATTATGAGTTTGAAATTCTGTTCGTGAACCGATTTGTTAAAAAAGTGAGACGTTCGAAACCCGAGGTTTGACTGTATTTCAATTTTTTCCGGAAATATTCGTGACGCTTCTCTTAATGAATTCTTTGAAATTTGAAAAACATATTAAGCTGTGCTGTAATGAGTGTTTTACGTATATTTTTTAGAAATTCTGGGAACATTTTTGAAGGGGGAGTAACGTTGACTTTAGCAAGCTGAAGAAGACATGAAGGATCTAAGAGGAGAATAATAAGGCTATAAAAAACCTTTATGGTTGCGCGTGTTGGCATGGTGGTGCTCCGCTGCTGCAGTAGAAACAGCTGACTCCTGAGTTGTGATCCTCACTCCACCGATCGTAAACTGCGAAACCCGATGATCGGTAATAAAAAAAAAAAGATATTAAAAGAGACGCATCATAAGTGTGAAATACTGTTAAGCAGGGCATCGTAAAGTGAGGTCTGCCTGTAATTGTTTCTTTAACAAATATATATTTTATAAACAGAATATATAAATTGAATTACAATCAAAAAGTATCTCTTGGTACTATAGAAACAAAATATAAAGTATTGCGGCACAGCATAAGTACACAAAAATAATTAGAGAAAGAAATAGGTTTTCATATTTTGATGTTCTTTGACTAGGCGGGTGGGAGTCCGAATGAAGGCTTGCGCAGGAACTCCGGGCAGGCGAGTCTGACCTGTGACAACATTTCACTATTGAAATTGTCATAAGAGTCACGCAAGCTGTCACTTAGTACACCTTCTGCTACCTTCTTCATCAGAATTAGAAAAAAATAGATAGAGAAGAAATCCGGGTGGAGACACTCGGATGAAGGCCTCCCACCTGGCAAGTTCTGAAAATTGCCAGATATATCCTATATTCTCTCAAGAACATGATTGAGGGTAAGTGTCATCTCTGAGGCTGTCGTGATGTATGGAAAGGATTGCCAGTAGAATATGTGTGAGAGAAAATCTGCCAGAAAATTTCAAACTGTATGGCGTGAAAAAGTAGGATTTTATAAGTGATCACAGCGTCACAGGCTCCTGATTAAATTAGCGTCATCGATCGCTGCACTTTTGAAGGTTTAATGATGATGGGACAAATGTTCAAATAGCATAGTACAAAGTGACCAAGCAATTCCCAGCCTACTGTTTTTTTGGAAATTTCATAATAGCAGGGCATTTAGAAGGGTTCATCTTAAAGCCTAATGTCCTTATTGCAATACTACTCTTTCCTGCACCAAACTGTAGTAGTTACTAGTGTTTATGATTAGTACACCTCGTTTAACACCTACGTTGTTAATACCTTGTTTAACGCACAAGTTACGTTCTTGGAAAATCATGCATTAAGCGAAAAATGCATTAAAAGAAAAGTATGTTCCCATTGATTTTCCCATTGATTTCTTAAAATTTAAGAACAATTTTTTACATAGCTTTATATTTTTTGTGTGTTTAAACAAATTTTGGTGTATTTTTTCATAACGGAATTTTCATAAAGCGAGGTTGCATTAAACAAAGAATAGGCGACTTCATCTTTAGTTGTAGCAAAATACATTGACTTTGCAGCGACACAGTTAAAATATGACTAAACCAAAATCTAGGTACACTAAAACCCTTATAACTCAGCAATGTATAACTCGGAATTTGATATAACTCGGCAAGGCAAAGACAGTTGGCAAAAAATTATGTATCTCGGCATGTTGCTGAGTTATAACTGCATCTCTTGGTTTACACTCGGCATATCATGCCCTCACAACCTCTTGTGTAAACATGTATACAGAAAGACAGCAAAAAATAATGTATCTTGGCATATTGCCGAGTTATAACTGCATCTCTTTGCTTACACTCGGCATATCCTCAGCATTCTTCTTCTTCTTGTGACCTCTTCTGCTTAGTATCGCTTTGTAGGTCGTCTGTCAAGCTCGATCTCGAGCTTGACATAAGTCGCGTGTCAGCCTACGCACTGGTACCCGATCTTTGCTTTACTTTGCCACCTATTTTACGTGTTTTGGGATTACATCATACAGTGCTGTATTTCAAGATGTCAGCTCCATCACGCAAGGGTGTCTCCAGCAGGAAGGGAATGAAATTGAAGAGCCTGAGCCTGCAGGAAAAGGTGAAAGTGCTGGCAAGGATGGATGCAGGTGCATCCATGTGTGCTATTTGTGCTGAGTTTGATATCAAATCCAGCACATTCTATGATATAAAAAAAAAAAAGAAGAGAAGATTCATGCCCATGCCCTTACTTTGGAGAATCCAAGCACCTCCAAGACTACCAAGAAGAGGATTAAGCCAGTTAAGAACGTCTCCCTGGATGCTGTATTTACAAAATTTTGAATTTTTACCCATATCATGAGGGCATTTGCATAACTCGCCATATTGAATAACTCGGCAAGGCCAGAGCCCCTATCGTGCCGAGTTATAAGGGTTTTAGTGTATTGGGAACCTTCTCTTTTTGGATATTTTTCCCCCTCATATTCTGATTTGATGTAAGGTTGGTTCATTATTTATGTGAATCTAGGAAAAGAAGAGGTAATGTTTTAATGATGTCTTCATGCTTTGCTTTATAATACATTTTTACTACCCTTATTATTTGCAAAATTAATGAGGAATATCTAAAGATAAGGATATGTTGTTAGTTATCAAGTTTCTCGAGATCCCTGATTACATGATATAAAAAGGTGTTATTAAACTAAAATCTTTACAGAAAGAAGCAGACGGAGCTATGGCTGCAGACCTGGCCCTGTTGAGAATCAAAGAGGCTCACAGTCATCTTGAAAAAATTTCAGATTTTGAGAAGAGAGGCATAAATGGTGCTCAGAAACTGAGAAAAAGAATACAGGCTGAAGTAAACTTCTTGCAGAAAGTAAGATTACATAAGGTATTCTGGTTTCGGTTTCCCTATATAATATTTCTGCATTTTTATTAATTTTTGTATCAGATGTAGGTTAGTGCTTCATCTACCAATTCTAGAGAGCTAGATAGCCCCATAATAGTATCTAAATGTACATAAAGAGGGGTTTTTTTCCCATCTCAAAGTATGTATTTGCCAAGGGCAAAATAATAAATAGCAAAAAGCCCGCTAGCTACCAATCTCTATAAATCAGACAGTAAGAGATTGTAAAAAGAGGGGTGGGCCAATTTAGTTAAGGATGTGTCTTGATATTCCTCTCTAGAAAAAAATTAAGTCGTAAAATTTAAAGGAGGAAGTTGAGAGAAGATTTATGGATTGGAAGCAAGCAATGGAGAGAAGAGGTCAGAAGGTGAATATGTCCAAGACGAAGATGATGGTAACAGGCAAGAAAATAGAGCAAAATATATAAGTGGGATGGTTTTCCTGTGGAGTGTGTGGCAGTGGAGTAGGAGTAAACTCTATTCGTTGCAAGGAATGTGACAAGTGGTGCTATAAAATATGTTCGGGACTAGGAAACCTGAATAGGGTGGTAAATTTGTGCTGTCCAGTGTGTATAAGAAGAATCAACAGAGAGGAAGCAAGAAGAGGTAGAGGTAGAATCTATAGATGTGAATGGTGATGTAATAGAAGAAGTGAAAGAGTTTTGTTATCTTGATAACACGTTAGATAGCGAGGGTGGAGTGTCTCGTCTCAGTTCATAAAAGTATTGATACAAGTATTGTTCAGTCGAGTACCGAGCAAACGTTCGACTGATGTGCAATTTTTTTTCAGAACAAAGCGTTCAACTGAATTGTTCAAGTACCGAGCTCTCAGTGTACCGACAAACGGGGTTTTCTAATAAGGGTGCCGGTGACTTCTGAAAGGCTTGGCAAGGGTGCCTGGAGCCAGAAAATGTTGGGAATCACTGCCCTAGATATTATATTTTGTGCTGTTGTTTGTGACCTGAACTTAATTTTCAAAGGGCACACTCCACCCTCTTGGTATTTGCCTAACCTATGTATCTCCTCTATTTCTTCTTCTATATCTATATTTTCTTCTTGCACCACTTGGAATATTCCCTTTGCCACTTTCTTTTCTTCCTCTTCCCTTACGCTTTTCCTTGGCTGCACTTTTTCTTTAATTCCAAAATCTATAACACTTCTTATCCACTGTGTGTCATATTATTTACTTTTTGTTTAATTACCTTAACTACATCCTCTGCAAGATTCAGTTTTTCTTTTTCCTGGACTTCCATAATGTGCCCCAGACATAACTATGTCACGGTTTGTTTACCGCGGTGCATTGTGGGAATAAGTCGGGGTCGTCGTGGATGACCTACGAAGGGAAGACTACGACGATGAAAGAACTTCGAGTTTTTTTGTGTGAAATTGATATTCCAGGTGCTATATTACCGTGCTCTATTCTTGCTGGCAACACTAGAGAAGACCTGAGGTGATGGCTGATGTGCAGAGGATTCAGAATTTTTTTGACATTTTCTGTGTATGTATGCTTGCATATAGGTGTTTACAGTGGTGCACCCAAGTTTCATGTCTGATTGGGACCGTTGCAACCAGCTCGAAGCTCAAAACCGCGAAACAATATGCATTGACCTTATGGGAAATAAGCTAATCGGGACCCAGATCTCCCCTCCCTCATCTCTATTTACAACTAGAGCACACTTCCCTCACCTCAATTTACTGTACAGTACGGTACGATGATGTACTGTATTCATTTTATGGTACAATACTATACTGTAACATTAAATATAGATTCAAAACATGAAATATTACAGAAGAAATAATATTAACTAAAGGGTACATACGCACACACTCACTCGATCCTACATATTACTCACCAAGAACAACCCCAGAGTGAAGAGCTTGATGGGTTACTGGGGTTACTGGGCCCCACTACTGCCTCCAACACCATCTCCAACACTCCTGTTCATCTGACTCCTCATCAGCTGCATATCCACATCCACCATGCCTTTCTTGCTTGGCACTCCGAAGCAAGAAAGTGGCATTTAATCTCCTTTTCATCTCTCCAGCATGTTCCTTCTCTTGCTCCTCAACAAATTTTGAGACCCCCTTGCATAACCTCCTTTCGCTAGTCACGCTTCACTTCCTTTTCCCGCCTAAATTATCTGGTTTACGCCCTGTATTACTGTTCCTGCTACCACCTTGCCTACTTAGCTCACCACCCACTTAGCTCCACTTGTAGGAACAGATGACATAATCACGCCAAACAAAGGTAGAAACCAGGAGAATAGTTTACAAGAGGCACTCAGACGCTCACAGAGTATAAACAAATGCTCGGCACTGGAAACGTGGTGGCAAAAAATTTAGTAATTCGACCGCGAAACTTTCTGTTCAGGTGCGCGAAACTTAAAATGGGGAATATCTGGAAGTATACCTTGAGTCTGCGAATCTAGATCTCGTGAAACTCAGTGTACCGGTGTACCTCAATATACTCATCCTCTTCATCTTCTTTTCTGTTTAACCCGTAAGTGGTCACATTAAATATCACCAATAGTACTCCTGGTCACAAAAAATGAATTATATTTTTTGCCTTCAAATTACCCAAAATGAACCCAGAAAAAAAAAAGGTTAAAGGTCCAAATCACCTCCTTTAAAGGTCCCGCGGGGACCTGCCTCGCTAAGCGGTGTTGCCAGATGTACTCACTGCAGCGGTGTTGCAGTACTTGTGGTCGCTGTGGTAGCCACAGTTTTACACTTATCACATATTTTTCTATTCTCTACTATATATTACAATGCAAAAATATAATAAATCACACTAAATCAGGTTTCTCAAAAGCACACATGGTTTGTTTATATTACTTGGGAACATCGCTCCCACCACGACTCGTAGATGTCGGAGCGATATTACATAATTTACCACATTTTTTGTACACTAACACTATTCACTTTTGTAGGATATCTATATCTATGAAGCATGCTTATTTATAAACAAAATCACCTGTTTTCGTGTATAAAGCACTCCATTCGCAAAATATTAACACTAATATTACAAAATATTTGATGTAATTTTTTTCGTTACACTAAAGGTATTTCTAAGCGTCTTATCTTCCACACTATGTACACAAGCATTACCCCTGCTTCTCAGTACTTTGCCAGGGTGTTCTCCCCCTGGCTTGGCGGTTACTGACTGATTCGGAGTTGAGGGTTACTGACTCACTGAGGGACGGTTGAGGGGGTGGGGGGTACCGTGGTAGGCGTCCCATCTGTCAAAGTGGCACGAAACTGTAGGACAAGCTGCCGGACACACCCAGGAACATAATTATTACTACCGTGAGCAGAATTTTCAAATCCGTATGTGGCGATGTAGTGCCCCCCTTGCTAGATGTTAATTTGAAGGGCTCAACAAGCCTGGAGATTACGCTGCCACCACCCACATTAAGGGGAGAGTCCGCCGTGAAAATCTGAAGAAAAAAAAAATTAAATACGAATTTGAGTTATATGGTCTATGGCAACACCCTATCCTATGGCTTTCGAATGGTGGAATTTTTTTCAGTCGGACATAAATTTAAATGCCCATAGCGAGAGGCATTTAAACTCAAAACTTAAAAAAAAAAAAAAATATTATTGAAATTTTTTTGGATAATTTTCCCATATATCAAAACTAAGCCTTAAAAAAAAAAAAAAACAGCAATCTTCAGGGTGAAGTTTGTTACCCAGGTAACAATTCTGGAACACAATTTTGGATATGAAAAGTGCAGCCTGCTCACAACATTTTTTGGAACAAATGTATACATCCAAAAAGGACTAGAAAAGAGAGAAAAGAGAAGAATTACACCGAAGAAGACAATAAACAAGAAGAGGAAGACAGACAAAGGAATTCCAACCGAAAGCTATGCACCTGGTGAATTTTGATCGAACCTTGCAACAATGAGGGGCGTGGCGTGCCCTGACACCCTCGCCTTTGAGCGATTATTTAATACCTTTATAAGGGGGGACAAGGTGCCAGATCCTTTTATGCATGCATTGATATGTGATTACTGATCCCATAAAATTCATATGAAAGTAGCATTGACACTATAGTACCTTCACTGGAGCGCAGAAACTTTAGCAAAACTTCAAACGCGTTTTTCTCAAAACTAGTATACAAGGAGGTCCCGTCATACGAGCATTCGATTACGAGAATCCGATGATACGAGATGTGTAAATTAGTGTCTATTTTCAATATACGAGATCGAAAATCCAATGCTACGACATTCAAACTGGGGTGAGTAAAATTGCCAAGTTATTTACTAAAATTATAAAGTCATTTACTGACTATATGATTTTACCTAAGGTTGTACGATAAGCCAGCGAGACATATTTCCGGGCAAGAATGGCATGCCAGACTGCCTCTCTCTGCCTTCTGTCCCCGTCATCTAAAACTAATTATCGTTTTATTTGGAATGCTTGCGTTTTGAGGAGTTTTAATGTATCAGATAGTAAAATATATAAGTAAGGAGCCTGTGGTGCTAGTGTTTTGGTGGTAGAAGGTGTGTATGTGGGTTAAAATAGTGAATATTTGTTATGGGGCGGCCCCGCGGCAAGAATTTCTCCATCACTCACTGCCCCGCCAGCAGTCACCTCATCATAACATCTTTAAATCACCCTTATTTATGGTGACTGTAAGGGATAACGAGCGCAAAGATACCACCACTCATTACCTTGGGATCCCAGGATACGATGAAGTTGGGTAGGGTGAGGGCCGTAAGGGTGATGAGAAACACAGACAAAAATGGGAGATTTTACTGATCTCGCTCACGCTTGAATGAACAAACAAAACAGAAAAATAACAGACTCACGCCCCTGCTATCGGGTTAGCAACCGCCTTCCTTCAACCATAGGTCGCTGAGTACGGAACTCAGAGACGACGGCAGACAGGAAGGGTAGGTGACCTGGGCAGCAGGGAACGAAGAGGTCTAAACAAACAGACGTGGAGAGAGGGAGAGGAACTATCCTTGTTCCGTCGGGGTCTCCTCTGCCGGGACAGCCGGTGCCAGGCGCTTCGTAACCTCTGCTCCAAACCCAGAGGGTGCCGAGGCTTCAAGAAACACAGGTCAGGATGTAGTGAAGACTGTCAACGAGGCCACAAACAGGTAAACAGGGGTGGAAGGAGAGGAAGTGTCGTTTGAACGCCTGTAAGTGGTGGTTTGCCCTTACAGTGACACACGGTGCTACATTGATTTAGATAATGACATGTGTATATAACATCTCACCATAATCACTAAGTTTTATAATAACGAGTAATAAAACGTTTAAGCCTGCCCAAACCTACCATGGCGGAAGTGGCGCCCGCCGCCTCTCAAAAGTTTTGAGTCAAAACCCTCCGTCATCCGCCTCACCTGTGCCTTCCTGAAGAAGAGTCAGCTCCTACGCCTGTGATAGCACCATAGGATATCACCAGTGATCATAGGATTCCTCAAAGGGTCCTCGCTCACCTACTAAATAATTACCAAGGAGATCTCCGCTGGCGGGGAATTGCGGGCGACGGCCGATTTCCGCCGCCCACACAACACCCCGTTATCAGCTGTAGCTACCTGTGCCTTCCTGAAGAAGTCAGGTCAGCTCCCACGCATGTGATAGCACCATAGGATATCACCAGGGATCATAGGATTCCTCAAGGGGTTCTCGCACCCCTACTAAATATTACCAAAGACATCTATCTCCCTTGGTGTTGATATCCACCTCACGGGCTTCATGCTGCTGCTGCTGCTGCTGCTGCCGCCGAAGGTCGCGCTGCCAGACGTGGATGAGACCCTAGCTTGTATTTCTGCTCTTTACTCATATATATGAATAATATCCATCCAAATGCAATCATATGTCTACATTCACCTAGAGAAATGATATTTCATAGCATACCAAGCAATAATAAGCGAGCCTGGAGACTCCCTACCTCTGCTAATACCAGTCTCGAGCAGTCGTTGGCCAGTGTGCACTTTTACGACCAAACCTACAACTTTTCCACGCTGTGGGTTCCTGTTACAACCGACGTCGGACTTCCTACCAAAAAAAGGTGATAAAGTGCTTCGTGGCTTCCCCCCAGCTGGAATACAATGATTCAGATGCACAGAGACGAGTTTGTGGGGAGTGGAAGAAGTCTGCGCACCCCTCCCTTGTCCCTTACCTACCGTACCCTCTCGAGTCTAGTGTGTCACGCGGCGTCCCGAAGAGTACATACAACGTCTTTGTTGCTTGTATGTATTGTGCCTTGTGAGTCAATTTTAGTGATTTGCTGGTTTACTTAATGTGCTTATTGTGACTTGTTTGTGCTCTGTCCTACTGTGCTGTCACACTCTTAATTCACTGTGTTTTGTGTGGTGGTGTGGTGGTGTGGTATATAGAGCCCTATATTTGAGAGTTTGAGAGTTTGTTGTGTTTGCTATAGTTTAATTTAGCTTGAAAAACATGTTTTTTGTGTGTTTTTTTAAATTGATGTGGTCCTGGAACCAAACCTATATTTTACCATTAGTTATGTGTTTCGTTATACGAGATTTCGCTTTACGAGTATGCCAGGTGGAACCTAACTGCTCGTATCTTCGGGACCTCCCTGTAAAATGAACATAAAATTATTCTCTGCTTTTATTTTTGGCACGATTTTCACGAAACTTTAGGACACACAAAATCAAATATCGTAGAAAAATCTGTTCTGTTTTATTTTTATATAAGGCTTAGTTTTGATAAATGGGAAAATTATCCTAAAAATATTCAAAAATATATATATTTTTTTTACAATTTTTTAAAGTTTTTTCGAAAACAATTTTCAAAAAAACAACAGGACAAATTGTTAGAATAACAATGAATTATCAGATGCGCATGTCACAAGGAAATCGGTCAAAAAATGGCAGAGAAGAAGCAGTTCAAAATTTCATTAAAAACCCAAAAAATTATTTTCCTTAAATTTTTCAAATTTTTTCTTTCATCTGATCAGCTTGAAATTTTCATGTGATAACAAGGGTACTAATATACACAACATATAAATTATTCATGAACGTAGATGCAATTTTTAATTCACGGCGGACTCTCCCCTTAGTGGGAAAAAAAAAGATGATTAAAAACCAAAGAATATATGAGAGTAACTGAATTAAATGGACGACTCTTTAAACAGGGTTCCTTTATAATTATCTATGTCTTTGAGTAATCACATTCCCACTCGAGGGTTCCACAATAATCACAAAACGGTAACGGTACAAAAATAAACTTAAATATCACTTGGGCTTAACATAATAACAAAGTCACTTAATCACTGTCAGTAGGTAGTCTACCTATCTCTACCTAGAATCGTATCTGATAACAGTCATGGCCTTAGCTCGTAAGCGTGTAGTCCTGGGCGATCACAACACTTGCTGCAACACCCCGCTGGCTCAACACACCGGCGGCTCGGCACACCGCCGTCTCAGCCCGCCTCTACACAGAGCTTCCATGTGCTCGGTGCTTCAATGGACGGCCTTATGGAGATAAGGCCGTCGTCTTGTCCTCCGTTCACCTCCTAAAACACTGTATGAACAGTACAAGTTACAAGCCTATCGTGAACTAATCAATTCACAGGAAATCCTTACAAGTCAAACACATACCTTTTACAGGGTTGCCGGGAACGAATGCCCCCACACGTCTATTCTGTACCGCAGCGAGTGGAAGAGAGAGAGTTTGGCTACCTGCTTCTCCTTCCTCGCTTTAATAATCACGCCGTCACAAGTGACTACGAACATATGGACGAAACGGGACCAATGCATCCTACTTTCTCCTGTTCCTTTGCACATTACTTTGCCAATAAATTAAATCCAAATACATTAAATACATATATCCAAATGATTTGGTCTGAGGAGTGAAGAAAAATTACTATTTACCAAGTGGCTACATATTACTTAAGCTCGTCTAGGTGTAAACTTTCCGTCGATCCCGTGACTCATTTTCCTTCATTACAGCGGGAAATTAAAGAATATACTTGAACGTTGTTGACCACAGATAAGCCCCTCTGTGATGACATACTAGTACGCCGTTGACCAGTTACGGGTTAACGTCAGGTTTTCCCATAATATCTTATGTATATTACAAACATTACTTTTGGAAATGTAACTCATTAAAAAATAGAGGTAAGTCAGTAGTATGTAATGAACAGCATGTGAGTACAGAGTGTAAAGAAGTGAAAATTATTCTGGTTCTTATTCACTAAAACCAAGTCTTATCTTGGTTTGTCTTGTCCTGGCAATGATTTTTGTTCCCTTTAACGTTGTGAGATCACATCAATTTATCTTTCTCTTTTGTTTATGGATTTTGATTAAAGTAAATAATGCTGATAAATGTACATTTATGTTACAGGGTCTGCAAAATATAGAAGACCTGGAAGAAAAGGACATCCAGTGTTCAAACTTAGGGCAGCTTGGAGCACTCTCAGACGTAGCTGCCGACATACCTGATGTAAGACAACTGTTTGTCTTCTTGATATACCATCTGAATACATGTGTGCAGAGTGTATGCAGGTTTTCCTTTACCTGTTTGTATTCTTACAGGATTGAGGCAAAATCACTTTGTTCAAATTTTGAGTCTTCCTTGTAATGTAAATATCTTGAATGTTTGTAATTAGTACGTGTTTACGTACTAATCCTGTACATGATGTTTCTTTTGGTAATGCAATCCACTTTTTCATTGCTCTATTTTGAATATGAAAATTCCTTGCATCCTTATCACCACTCTTTTTGTGTAGTTTTTTTTGCTGTTTCATCTACATTTTTATTCACTATGCATCAATCACTCATACATATCTTTTTACTCTCTCCTTGTGATGCATTAATTTAACCTGATCATGTCATTCTTTTTTCTCTATTTTCTTATTTTCTCATAACCTAGATTCCTTAGGCTTAGGACCTAGTTTTTTATTTATATATATATATATATATATATATATAATATTATATATATATTATATATATATATATATATATATATATATATATATATATAATATATATATATATATATATATATATATATATATATATATATATATATATATATATATATATATATATATATATATATTTATATATATATTATATATATATATATATAATATATATATATATATAATATAATATATTATATATATATATATAATATATACAGGGAGGTCCCGAAGATATGAGCAGTTAGGTTCCAACTGGCATACTCGTAAAGCGAAATCTCGTATAACGAAACACATAACTAATGGTAAAATATAGGTTTGGTTCCAGGACCATCAATTTAAAAAAAAAGAAAAAAAACGTGTTTTTCAAGCTAAAATAAACTATAGCAAACACAACAAACACACAGCGTCTATATTACCCACACTGTACTACCTATTCTGTAGAAAAAGCATTCTGAAAGAGAAAATAGCACACAAAATAACATAACTGCACATTAATTAAACATAAAACATGCATAACAAGCAAAAAAGACGTTGTACTGTAGGGGACTCCGCGTGATACAAAAGAGGGTAATGTAGAGGTCCTAAGATTGGGGCAGCACACCTGGCTAATTACCCCTAAGGATCAGGCCGCGCTTTATGCTTAATTACCCTTCAGGTTATTGATTGCGGTCCCAAGGTTGGAGCCGCACACCTGGCTAATTACCCCTAAGGATCAGGCCGCGCCATATGCTTAATTACCCTTCAGGTCACAGACTGCGGTCCCAAGGTTGGAGCTGCACACCTGGCTAATTACCACTAAATGTCAGGCAGTGCCATATGCTTAATATGCTTCAGGTCACGGCTTGCTAGGGGTGACCTGACTGGGGTCAACCAAATCCCCCTTTGTCCAGACTGGGAGTGGTAGGGCGAGTATTTTGAACTTGATAATTTTACTCACCCCAGTTTGAATGTCGTAGCATTGGATTTTCGATCTTGTATATTGAAAATAGACCCTAATTTACACCTCTCGTATCATCGGATTCTCGTATACCGAATGCTCGTACTATAACGAGACCTCCCTGTATATATATATATATATATATATATATATATATATATATATATATATATATATATATATATATATATATATATAATATATATATATATATATATATATATATATATATATATATATATATATATATATATACACACACAGTAAAAGCCTTATAACTCGGCACTGTATAACTCGGAATTTGATACAACTCGGCATGGCAAAGGCAAATGCTACAGGGGTGGGATGGTAGGCCCTGGAGGCTCACTCGAGGGCTGTGATGGTTGGCCCTCGCCCGTGGTGGTGCAGGCAGGATTGTTATAGTGACGCCCAGGGCCGGATCAAGAGCTGTGGGGGCCCTGGGGCTCAGCTTTTGTGGGGGCCCTATATTCGCACAAAAAAATTAAGCACTTTTGTGGGTATTTTGAGGCCTATGTTTGGCAAAGAACTGTTAATGCATAGACTGGTATTCAGAGATAAAGGATGAAACAGAGACAGGCAAATATGTTTTGGTTTTGTAACTTGCCAATGTTTTTAATATTACTGCTTAAACCTAATATACATATGGTGGGGGCCCTTTTGGTGGGGGCCCTGGGGCAAGAGCCCCGGTAGCCCCCCCCTTAATCCGGCCCTGGACTGACGCCTGTGATTAGAGGCTCATGCCGCCCCCTGTGTCCTCCCAGGCACTCACAGTCGAAGGTGGAGTTAATGGGCAGGGCATGTGGGTGTTCTTAGGCCACTCACAGGTGCAGAAAGATTTCAAGTGGATTTATGGGTCTCACTCGGGATCGAACTCAGGTCTTCGAGAACGCCACTCGGTGACGCTAACCACTCTGCTACAGAGGCCCTAAACTGCATCTCATGGTTTTCACTCGGCATATCATGCCCTCACAACGTCTTGTGTGAACATGTAAACAGAAAGCCGGCAAAAAATAATGTATCTCGGCATATTGATGTTATAACTGCATCTCTTTGCTTACACTCGGCATATCCTCTGTCGCATAAAGTCGTATTTTTGTCCTTTTGATCTTTTCCTGCAGGCTCAGGCTCTTCAATTTCATTCCCTTCCTGCTGGAGACACCCTTGCGTGATGGAGCTGACATCTTGAAATACAGTACTGTATGATGTAATCCCCAAACACGTAAAATAGGTGGCAAAGTAAAGCAAAGGTCGGGAACGAGCATGTAGGCTGTCAGCTGAGCCGTGTTTATGTCGTCAAAGCACCGTCTTGGATACGAATTCCGTTTTTTGTCGCAATTGAAAAAGGACTGGTTTCTGCTTCAAAAACACAACAAGCTTGGTAGGAGCCAAAATAATAATTAATGCAAAACATTGCAAACAATATCACAAAGTAGTATAACACACATTTCAGCAAGTGTTATTGGATTGGGATTCGTAATCCAAGACGGTGCTTGGACGACAAAAACATGGCGCAGCCTACGCACTGGTTCCCGACCTTTGCTTTACTTTGCCACCTATTTTACGTGTTTTGGGATTACATCATACAGTACTGTATATCAAGATGTCAGCTCCATCACGCAAGGGTGTCTCCAGCAGGAAGGGAATGAAATTGAAGAGCCTAAGTCTGCAGGAAAAGGTGAAAGTGCTGGCAAGGATGGATGCAGGTGCGTCCATGCATGCTATTTGTGTTGAGTTTGATATCAAATCCAGCACATTCCATTCTACCCGTTCACTGCTAAGTGTAGGTTTTATGCTTTTACAGTATTGTATTTACCTTTTTTTTTTTTTTTTTTTTCATATCAGAGGAGGACATTGCATAACTCGGCACATTGAATAACTCGGCAAGGGCCAGAGCCCCTATCGTGCCGAGTTATATGGCTTTTACTGTATATATATATATACAGGAGAACCTCGTTTATCCGGCACCCTCGGGGGGTGAGCGCATGCCGGATAACTCATTTTGCCGTTGTTTTGAGAGTTACTCTTATGGAATCGGCCAAAATCCCCTTTTTTTTTTTTTTTTTTTTTTTTTTTTTCCATCATAAGGAACCGGCCAAGGGCACAACAAAAATGGGTAACACAAAGCCCGCTTAGTTGCCAGTCCCTATAAAGAAGGCAGTAAGAGAATAAAATAAAAAAGTGGGGTGAGCCAATTTAGTTCGGGAGGTGTCTTGTTACTCTTCTTTTGAAAAGATGTAAGTCATAGGAAAGTGGAAAAACAGAAACAGGAAGAGAGTTCCAGAGTTTATCAGTGGGAGAGAAAAAAAAAAAAAAAAAAAAAAAAAAAAACCTGGGTCGATTAGTGCCGTTGTTTTGAGGCTGCCGTTGTTTTAAATGCCGGTTAAACGAGGTTCTCCTGTATGTATATATATATATATATATATATATATATATATATATATATATATATATATATATATATATATATATACACACACACATTTTGTGTCTATAGCGCCTGTAGGCAGTGACCTCTGGGGATTGGATGGTAGGCCTTGGAGGTTCGCTTGAGGGCTGTGATGGTTGGCCCTCGCCTGTGGTGGCGCCGGCAGGATTTTTATAGTGACGCTTGTGATTAGAGGCTCATGCTGCCCCCCTCTGTCCTCCCATGCACTCACAATCGAAGGTAGAGTTAATGAAGGTAATGTTAAGGTAAGGTTAATGTCAGCATGTGGCAGATCTTAGGTCACTCGACGGTGCAGAAAGATTTTAAGTGGATTTTAGTTCTCATCTCGGATCGAACTCGGGTCACTGAGAACGCCACTCAGAGATGCTAACCTTTCTGCTAATGCCTTCCCCTAACTTTTAACTAACTCCTTTGTTTGTACCTTTTCTATCCTTAATATACTTCTTTTTAAATGGCTTTAAGCCAATTGGACCAATATCTCCCAATTTGGCTCCATACCGGAGGGCCCCGCAACATGGAAATGTATCCTTGTCTTGTCAAATATACTGTAAATCCTCTCTAATTCGAACTAATTGGGGGGAAACTTGATTCAAATTAGCCGAAAGTCCGAATTATCCGATGGTTACCTCTAGCTCCTCCACACAATAAGAACTCACTAAAACAAACAGCAGATATTGTAGTACAACTATTCGCCGACTTACCACCTACGCAACTTACGACTGTTCGATTTTACAACCGGCGGTAAATGCTGATAATTGTTTTTTTTGTTTTTTTAACACATTTGTGGCTATAGCGCCATTAGGCAGTGACCTCCGGGGATTGGATGGTAGGCCTTGGCGGTTCACTTGAGGGCTGTGATGGTTGGCCCTCGCCCGAGGTGGCGCAGGCAGGATTTTTATAGTGACGCCTGTGATTAGAGGCTCATTCCTCCCCCGTGTCCTCTGATGCACTCACAATCCAAGGTAGAATTAATGGGCAGCATGTGTGTGTTCTTAGGCCATTCGACGGTGCAGAAAGATTTTGGTTCTCATCGGGGATTGAACTCGGTGATACGATGGTTATGACAATAATGAACAAGGAAAATGTTGGTAAAATATGACTGAAAGATGATTATAATATCATTACATATACAGGGAGGTCCTGTTATACGAGCATTCGGTATACGAGAATCCGATGATACGAGATGTGTAAATTAGGGTCTATTTTCAATATACGAGATCGAAAATCCAATGATACGACATTCAAACTGGGGTGAGTAAAATTATCAAGTTCAAAATGCGCGCCCTACCACTCCCGGGCTTGACAAATGGGGATTTGGTTGACCCCAGTGAGGTTACCCCTAGCAAGCCGTGACCTGAAGGGTAATTAAGCATATGGCGCTGCCTGACATTTAGGGGTAATTAGCCAGGTGTGCGGCTCCAACCTTGGGACCGCAGTCAGGTCACCCCTAGCAAGGCGTGACCTAAAGGGTAGTTAAGCATATGACGCGGCCTGACCTTTAGGGGTAATTAGCAGGTGTGGGGGCCCCAACCTTGGGACCGCTACACTACCTTCTCTTGTATCACGCAGCGTCCCCTACATTACAACGTCTTTTTAGCTTGTTATGCATGTTTTATGTTTAATTAATGTGCAGTTATGTTATTTTGTGTCCTATTTTCTCTTTCAGAATGCTTTTTCTACAGAATAGGTAGTACAGTGTGGGTAATATAGACGCTGTGTGTTTGTTGTGTTTGCTATAGTTTATTTTAGCTTCAAAAACATGTTTTTTTTTTTTTATTTTTTTTATTTTTATTTTTTTTTTTTAAATTGATGGGGTCCTGGAACCAAGCCTATATTTTACCATTAGTTATGTGTTTCGTTATACGAGATTTTGCTTTACGAGTATGCCAGGTGGAACCTAACTGCTCGTATCTTCGGGACCTCCCTGTATTATCATTCTGCATGCGCCACCACAGGGGCGAGGGCCAACCATCACAGCCCTGAAGTGAACCTCCAGGGCCTACCATCCGGGCCTTTAGTAGTCACTGCCTACAGGCACTATAGGCACAAATGTAAAAAACAAAAAAAAAAAAAAAAATTATACCATAGCCGACTTACGTCCAATTCTACTTACGACCGGTCGATCGGTCCCAATCACGGTCGTAAGTCAACCATTCGGTGTACTTGTACTCGCCAAAACAGGGCTAATACTGAAGTCTTGAAATGCAGTACACACAAACCTCGTTTTCCCGGACTAATAGGGGGGAGCACTGGTCCGGGAACCGCAAACGTCTGGGAATTGCAAAAGTCCGAGGCCATTACCCATCCCCGGGCGTCTATCCTACTCTAGTAATTACTGTCCGGCAACCGCCAATATCAACTACACCGCCGCGGACTTTTACGTCATTTTTGTTTTGTTTTTAGGGCTGCGAGGATCCCTTGGGGAACACTGAGCCCTGGTGATGTCCTATGATGCTATCACAGGTGCTGTACTTGACATGTCTTCCTCAGGAAGGCATAGGTGAGGCGGATGACAGCGTGTTCCCAGGAGGGGTGGACGCCAGCCGCCGCCGACGTTCAGGGTGAGGAGTTGAGAGCGTAGCACTACACGGTGGGAGTGGAAGCGCTGACACTGCAGCAGAAAGTGCTCAATAGTCTCAGAGACTTTCTGCACCAGGGGCAGTGGGGGTCGGGGGACTAACGAAGGCTGTGCAGGTGAACCGTGAGTGTTTCTTATGCCCAAATGTAAACAATACGATCGCTGACCATGCTGCCACCTGGCAGGAGGCAGCAGAAAGTGTTCAATAGTCTCAAGAGACGTTCCTGCACCAGGGGCAGTGGGGGTCTAGGGACTAACGGAGGCGGTGCAGGTGAACAGTGAGTGTTTCTTGTGCCCAAATGTAAACAATACGATCGCTGACCATGCCACCTGGCGGGCGGGAGGCACGGACACTGACCAAGGGTGACAGGAGATGCTCGGACCGCCGGATAACTTTGAACTTTGTCGATTTAAGGACTGGACCAGGCATTTGTCCGGGACTCTGACATATCCCCGGACCTCGGATTTTGTCCGGCAAATCCGATATCCGGGAAATGGAGGTCCGGGAAAAAGAGGGTTGTGTGTACTACTACTGTACACTGAGCACTCAGACGTCACTGATAGTGTCTTCAGGCAAAGGCTGCGTTAAGTTAATTAATTAATTATTGATTATTATTATTGATTAATATGCTGGAGTCGATGTGGATGCTGGCTGACGAAGTGGAAGATGCTGCAGAAAACTCCGACAATTCGAACAATGCGGACAATTTGAACTTTATTTTGGATTATGGAAAGTTGTTGAAAATTTCGAACTGGGCCTAAACAGGTCGAATAAGCCGAAGTTTGAACCATACAGGTTGGAATTAGAGAGGGTGTTTACTGTACACAACTCAATTTCACTTTTTTAGTTCACATTTTGATTGCATTTTATTCTGCCATAAAGATATGAAGTCTATTCTTCTTCTTCTTTCTGTTTAACGTCAGTTTTCCCCATAATTATTATGAGGTTAGATGGCTGATGATACACTTCCAACTATCTATCCACCTTCTATCGAAGTCTATGATAATTTACATCACTAAGATTCCATTTATGTGAACTCAGGGCCCTGTCGTATTAACGGACCGTATCCTAGCGCTTCGCGTCTTGGTGAAACGCCGACGTGAGTTTTGACAGGGGATGCTTGCAGCCTATGTTGATCTTAAGAACGTGTTTGACTCAGTGCATCATGAGTCACTCTGGGATCTTCTGCGACTTCGCGGGATTCTTGCAAGGACTATTGGTTTGATGACTGGTCTGTACTCTGGGACTGAGAGTGCTGTGAAGTGTGGGGGAGGTGTATCCAGCTTTCCTGTGAATACAGGAGTGAGGCAAGGGTGCGTCCTTGCCCCATCACTTTTCAGCACTTGTATGGACTGGTATTGGGCAAAGTTGTATATCAAAGTAATTGTGGAGCATCCCCTGGCAACACCAAGATCACTGATCTTGTTTTTGCCGATGATGCAGTAATCTTTGCTGAGTCGTTGGAGGTCCTGGTGATGGCTCTCGAGGTGCTGCACGAGGAGGTAAAGCCTTTGGGACTTGAGGTCTCATGGCTCAAGAGAAAGGTCCAGGTGTTTGGAGGCTTACTAGATTAAACCGTACAGAAGTTCGTACAGAACTTCCGTACAAAGTTCGTAAAACCGTACAGAAGAATGTCCTCGTACTGCGAGGACATTGAGATCTTGGAGAGTTTTACATACAGTAATCTCCTATTTTTACGTCGTTCTAATATCCGTCTTACGTTATCCGGCGCCAGCAATTCGGCTGTATTAAAACACTATCCGTCCATGTGATGCATTGTCCAGCAAAAATTCTGCCGCTTATTTCTGCTCGAGATGCACTAAACGTCTTTTAGCCGGATAATTCGGTAATAATTCGGTAATATACTGTTTTAGTAATTATTATCTTTATTGTGTTTATTACTGCTATCACCATTTTTGCTGGCTATCATTGGGTTCGTGGGTGCCGGAGGGGTCTAGGGGGGTAGTGATGCATTATCCGGCTTTCGACGTTATCCGGCAAGGTTTTGGCTGCTATGCGCTTTATAAACGGGAGATTACTGTACCTTGGTAGCGCAGTCCATAATGATGGCGGGTCACGTCAAGAAGTCTTACGGCGGATTAGCATAGCCCACGGTGTTATGGCCTCGCTCAGCATGAGTATTTGGCGTTGTCGGTACCTGTGCAGAAGGACAAAGATCCGGATCTTCAAGTCACTTGTGATCCCTGTCCTACTCTATGGTTGTGAGACATGGACACTAAATAGCGACTTGAAGAGGCGAATCGATGCCTTTGGTAATAAGCGTGTCTGCAGAATCATGGGGTATCGCTGCGATGATTACGTGTTAAATCAGCCATTGCACTGTGAGACTGAATCGAGGCCTATTACCTGCATAGTCTGTCACCGCCAACTTGGGCTATATGGGCATGTGGCACGCTACTCTGAAACCGACCCTTCCCATCGGGTTGTATCTGTAAGAGACAATCCAGTGTGGAGGAGGCCAAGGGGGCGCCCACAAGGCTCGTGGCTGTGGCAAGTTGATGTTTCCTGTCGAGAGTTGCTCGGTATGGGAAGGGAGCCTGCATGGGAACTCGCGTGAGGTGAGCTCCGGGAATGGGGTTGTAGGGTGGGCCAGGCGACACGCCCTCCTGCGTATGCCCCCAATGATTGATTGATTGAAGAAGTTGAAGTCTAGAAATGATCATTGAGGATGTGGTAACAAAAAAGCCAAGGGCCAATGCTTTAGAGGAATAGATGCAATACTTGGCGAGCCATGTAGTATGCATGGATATTGCAGTCTCATTACAATCTTGTTTGGTTTCAGGTGATGGGTATACTGCAGTCTTTCAGAAATGAAGAAAATGAAAAGATCATAATTGATATTGTTGCTGACAATGGACTACAATGGATCAAAGTAAGTAGTGGCACTTATTTCTTGGAATTTTTTATGTACAATGTACAATTTTTCTCCAAATTATGAGAAGTAAAATATCATTACTTTAAGGTCAATGCACTCAACAGTAATTTTTCAATCCTAGAAAAATGAATAAGTCTTTTTCATTATTATCATTATTATCATGATTATCAATATTCTATATATTTATTTTCACAGGTGATTATGCGTAATCCCAAGGCACTTCATTTAGTTTTTGCCCATGGACGGAGGGGCAATGCAAAGCCTCTCAATGAAGTGGCGGAAGTCTTTATGATGTGTGCTAAGCTGCATCCTGTTTTCTACTCTGTGCCCAAGGTAATGCCTCTTTCATTGTATACAAATCACACTCAAAATTGATACTGTAACATGTATAGTGTTTTGGGTGACATGCACACAAGAACACCCTCAGCTCTCTCCTGAGTACATATACCACTTATACACGGTGTGGAAATTATCCACTGTACCACCCTCTCAATTAGAGGAGAGTGGTGTTTTTGTTCCCCCCACCCTCTGTAAAGAGGGAGGTGTTGTTCACCACACCATAGTTATGTATATAGTACCGTAGAATTGGATATAAGTTAAGATAAATTATAAGTACAGGGAGGTCCCGTTATACGAGCATTCGTTATACGAGAATCCGATGATACGAGAGGTGTAAATTAGGGTCTATTTTCAATATACGAGATCGAAAATCCAATGCTACGACATTCAAATGGGTGAGTAAAATTATCAAGTTCAAAATACGCGCCCTACCACTCCCAGGCTGGACAAAGGGGGATTTGGTTGACCCCAGTCAGGTCACCCCTAGCAAGCCTTGACCTGAAGGGTAATTAGGCATATGGCGCGGCCTGACATTTAGGGGTAATTAGCCAGGTGTGCGGCTCCAACCTTGGGACCGCAGTCAGGTCACCCCTAGCAAGTCGTGACCTGAAGGGTAATTAAGCATATGGCACGGCCTGATCCTTAGGGGTAATTAGCCAGGTGTGCTGCCCCAACCTTGGGACCGCTACACTACCCTCTTGTATCACGCGGCGTCCCCTACAGTACAACGTCTTTTTTGCTTGTTATGCATGTTTTATGTTTAATTAATGTGCAGTTATGTTATTTTGTGTGCTATTTTCTCTTTCAGAATGCTTTTTCTACAGAATAGGTAGTACAGTGTGGGTAATATAGACGCTGTGTGTTTGTTGTGTTTGCTATAGTTTATTTTAGCTTGAAAAACACGTTGTTTTTTCTCGTTTTTTTAAATTGATGGTCCTGGAACCAAACCTATATTTTACCATTAGTTATGTGTTTCGTTATATGAGATTTCGCTTTACGAGTATGCCAGTTGGAACCTAACCGCTCGTATCTGCGGGACCTCCCTGTATTGGGATATGATAAATTAATAATTTCAGTGGTATTAACTATTACCACTATTAATCAGAACAACTAAGTAAAATATAAATTGTCGTTAAAATATTGCCCCGGTGAGGGACACGTCATTAAAACAACATGTTTACAGCCACAGCGGCGGCAAGGGAGTCAGTAGCACTTGCGATTTCCACCGAACAAGGTGTCCCCACCTTTGACCCAATACCTCGTGTGTATATACAGTCAAACCTCGATATAACGGACTAAAGGGGGGGAGGAGTGGTCCGTTAAAGCCGATTGTCCGTTATAGCGAGGGTATTTTCCCAAAGATTGAAAAATATATTAAAAAAACGGAAAAATTGTGAAATAAATGAGAAATAATCACAAACACAACCAGACCGTGTAGCTAGTCAAGCTCAAGCTCTAGTGAAAGGTAAACAAATTACTACAGGTCAGATTCAATCGTGGCTTCTAAAGGTATTGCTTATTATCATGACTAATGCTCATTATTATATATATTATATGGTTGTGAAGTGCAGTTCTATACACATGTCACTATTTAGGTCAGTGTAGCACTGCGTGTCACCTTAGATAAGGGTGATTTAGGGTGTTGAGGTGACAGGGAGACGTAGCAGCGGCCACGCCATAACACTAATAGTCACTATTTTAAACAATACACACCTACCACTAAATCACTAGCAACACAGGCTCCTTCCTTATAATATTATATCTTAATATGTGATACATCAAAACTTCTTAAAACCCAAGCATTCCAAAGTAAAATGAGAAAATAACACAATTATGTTGAATTGACAATACGAGCGGCGATAAGCGGTCTAATATGCACGCAAATGGAGTTCGTTATATCCGAAGTCCGTTACATCGAGGTCCGTTATATCGAGGTTTGACTGTATATATAACCGACCCATCGGTTAATATCAAAGGACGTGTTATATATAACTCAAGCGAGTATCTCGCCTGGGATTATAGTCACGACGGTGCCCCTGAGTTAATCCACCACGCCGGGATATAATTCACCTTCAGCCCCAACCTCCACTGCTACGTGGACACCATACACGTGAATATTGATCAGGTCCTTCAACCATCATAACCCTACTATCCAACTGATAAGTACTCTGTGTTAGTGCTAGCAAGGGAGGCGTCAGGAAACGGTAGTTTTGGGTTTTCTGAAGGTAAAAATTCAAGTTATATATATTTGTGACATAAATTTCCAGATCCGCCAGTTAGGAGATAACACCAATAGTTACGGAGTTAGTTGCAATAAATAAAGTGGTGGTTGTTAATAGGTCTAGTTATGCATCTTGGTAGACCGAATCAACGGCACTTCCACCACTTTAGAATATTATATTTTAAGTAGGAAACGCTAACTCGTAATCTTGCATATAATTTTTTTCATTTCATCTCATTATCAACTAAATCATGGCGGAAGTGACTAAGAGTTCGTTATCGGCTAAATTAGGATGGCTTACACGAATATATAAAAAGTGTGAAGACGCAGCTAAGATTATTCCTATTAACTATACAGTAAAACCCTTATAACTCGGCACGATAGGGGCTCTGGCCCTTGCCGAGTTATTCAATGTGCCGAGTTATTCAATGTCCTCCTCTGATATGGGTTATAAAAAAAAAAATAATAATAAAAAAAAAAAAAAAAAAAAAAAAAAAAAAGGAAATACAGTACTGTAAAAGCATAAAAACTGCACTTACCAATGAACGGGTAGAATGTGCTGGATTTGATATCAAACTCAGCACAAATAGCACACATGGACGCACCTGCATCCATCCTTGCCAGCACTTTCACCTTTTCCTGCAGGCTCAGGCTCTTCAATTTCATTCCCTTCCTGCTGGAGACACTCTTGCGTGATGGAGCTGACATCTTGATATACAGTACTGTATGATGTAATCCCAAAACACGTAAAATAGGTGGCAAACTAAGCAAAGATCGGGAACCAGTGCGTAGGCTGAGCCGTGTTTTTGTCGTCCAAGCACCGTCTTGGATTACGAATCCCAATCCAATAACACTTGCTGAAATGTGTGTTATACTACTCTGTGATATTGTTTGCAATGTTTTGCATTGATTATTATTTCGGCTCCTACCAAGCTTGTTGTGTTTTTGAAGCAGAAACCAATCCTTTTTCAATTTCGACAAAAAACGGAATTCGTATCCAAGACTGCTTTGACGACATAAACACGGCTCAGCAGCTGATAGCCTACACGCTGGTTCCCGACCTTTGCTTTACTTTGCCACCTATTTTACGTGTTTTGGGATTACATCATACAGTACTGTATTTCAAGATGTCAGCTCCATCACGCAAGGGTGTCTTCAGCAGGAAGGGAATGAAATTGAAGAGCCTGAGCTTGCAGGAAAAGATCAAAAGGACAAAAATACGACTTTATGCGACTGACGATATGCAGAGTGTAAGCGAAGAGATGCAGTTATAACATCAATATGCCGAGATACATTATTTTTTGCCAACTTTCTGTTTACATGTTCACAGAAGAGGTTGTGAGGGCATGATATGCCGAGTAAAAACCATGAGATGCAGTTTAGGTGAGGCGGTAGCAGAGTGGTTAGCGTCACCGAGTGGCGTTCTCGAAGACCCGAGTTCGATCCCGAGTGAGACCCATAAATCCACTTGAAATCTTTTTGCACCGTCGAGTGGCCTAAGAACACCCACATGCCCTTTCCATTAACTCTACCTTCGACTGTGAGTGCATGGGAGGACACGGGGCGGCATGAGCCTCTAATCACAGGCGTCACTATAACAATCCTGCCTGCGCCACCACGGGCGAGGGCCAACCATCACAGCCCTCGAGTGAGCCTCCAGGGCCTATCATTCCACCCCTGGAGCTCACTGCCTACATGTGCTATGGGCATAGGTGTGTGTGTGTGTGTGTGTGTGTGTGTGTGTGGTGTGTGTGTGTGTGTGTGTGTGTGTGTGTTGGTGGGTGGGTGGGTGGGTGTGTGTGTGGGTGGGTGGGTGTAAAAAAAAAAAAAAAAAAAAAAAAAATTAGTCTTTGCCATGCCGAGTTATATCAAATTCCGAGTTATACAGTGCCGAGTTATAAGGGTTTTACTGTACTAGTTTAAAGACAAGTCTGCCATTGTTAAAAAATCAATGGGATAAATATGAAGAGGCTTACTTAGTTTATGAAGTCGAATTAAGAGAAACTGGGGATAAGGACAAAATTCACCAATGTGTGACCAATTATGAACAAGAGTTTGAACCTCAGTTTTCAGGAGAAAATTGGTTCTCCTGGGATAAATTCAAATTTATTGATGACTTAAACTAACAAAGGGGAGCTTTCAAAATAAAACTGACTTAAGGGGAGCTAGTTATCAGTGGATTGTCATGATTTTTTTGTATATCAAAAGTATGCTAAGGCCGAAATAATCCGAGCTCATTTTCAGATCCATTGCTCAATACATAACTGAAAAAGAAAAAAATACTTTTTTCAAAAAGAAAGGTAACTCTTAATAACGTTTTTATCCAATGACTTGCACTGATGAAAAAATTACCAAATATGCGTTACAAAATATCCAAACGATTCATATTTTAAGTATTTTGAATTTAATTCTTAAGTGTTAAGAATTTTTTTCCTTTTTTTGGTTCTCGCGAATGATTTGCTAATTTTTGCAATTATTTACCCAAATTGAAAAAAAACGAAATATCAGAAAATCCCATCTTTATTCCTCTTTCCAATGATATATTGTTTATTAAATTTGGTACAATAGTGGCGAAGTTATTAAAGAAAAACAGGAAAAAAGCAAGTTTCTCAGTATTAAGGTTTAAAAGCATATAGGGGGTATAAAGGGGTATAAAAAGCTGTGCGCCCCTTAAACCTTGAGGCTCGGTGAGTCTGAGCAGATTTTGGTTTGTTTGTTTACAATCGCAGCCACGCTCTCTATCACTCTTGAAGTGTTATATGACATAGCTGGTATTTGGTAGGGTGTCAGCTGTCATCTAGAGCAGGGGTTCCCTAACATTTTCCAATGCGACCCCATCTGGCGTTGTTGCCTATCCAGTGCGACCCCAAATCATTTAGAGAACCTCATTTTACCGGCATTCAAAACAACGGCACTAATCGACCCAGGCTTTTTTTTTTTTTTTTTTTTTTTTTTTTTTTTTTTTTTTTTTTTTTTTTTTTTCCCCACTGGTAAACTGGAACTTTCTTCCTGTTTCTATTTTTCCACTTTCCTATGACTTAAATCTTTTCAAAAGAAGAGTAACAAGACACCTCCCTAACTAAATTGGCTCACCCCTCTTTTTAATTTTATTCTCTTACTGTCTTCTTTATAGGGACAGGCAACTAAGCGGGCTTTGTGTTACCCATTTTTGTTGTGCCCTTGGCCAGTTCCTTGTGATGTAAAAAAAAAAAAAAAAAATATTGGGATTTTGGGCGATTCCATAAGAGTAACTCAAAACAATGGCAAAATGATTTATCTGGCATGCGCTCCCCCCCGAGGGTGCCGGATAAACAAGGTTTTCCTGTATATATAATATATATATATATATATATATATATATATATATATATATATATATATATATATATATATATATAATATATATATATAATAATAATATAAGCGAAAGTGTGTGTGTGTGTGTGTGTGTGTGTGTGTGTGTGTGTGTGTCCGCGATAGGTGCCACCCCATGTGCCCCAATCCCATCATATGGCACAGTTTTGGAACCAGCTCGACCAGGGGCAACTTTTAAGCCCACTTATGAGATGATCCGATCAATTTTTTTCGTATTTTTTTTTAGCAGCCTATTAGCGAGAATTGTGAAAAAAAAATGTGGGTTGCGAGAATTGAGGAAACCTTGATGTAGGGTGATGGGTAATGGGTGAGTGAATGGGTGGGGTGATGGGTAATGGGTGTGGGGTGATGGGTGAGTAAATGGGTGGGGGGTGATGGGTGATGGGTGAGGGAATAGGTGGGAGGTGATGGGTAATGGGTGAGTGAATGGGTGTGTGGTGATGGGTAATGGGTGAGTGAATGGGTGGGGGGTGATGGGTAATGGGTGAGTGAATGGGTGGGGGGTGATGGATAAGGCGTTAATACATTTTTTGGCCCACCAAACACACTCCAGAAAGCTGTGTTTGGTGGGCCGAAGGCCCACCAATAGCCCTCCGCAGGAGCTAGCCAAAAAGTCCGCCCGGAGGGCGGCTTTGCGGCTAGTATATATATATATACAACCCTCGTTTTCCCGGACCTCCATTTCCAGGATATCGGATTTGCCGGTCAAAATCCGAGGTCCGGGGATATGTCAGAGTCCCGGACAAATGCCTGGTCTAGTCCGTAAATCGACAAAGCTGTCCGGCGGTCCGAGCGTCTCCTGTCACCCCTGGTCAGTGTCAGCGCCTCCCGCCAGGTGGCAGCATGCTCAGCGGTCGTATTGTTTACATTTGGGCACAAGACACTCACGGTTCACCTGCACCAACTCCGTCAGTCCCCTGACCCCCACTGCCCCTGGTGCAGGAACGTCTCTCCGCCTCACCTGTGCCTTCCTGAGGAGGACAGTGCACGTGATAGCATCATAGGACATCACCAGGGCTCATAGTGTTCCCCAAGGGATCCTCACAGCCCTAAAAACAGCAACAAAGTGACGTAAATGTCCGCGGCGGGGTAGTTGATATTGGCGGTTGCCGGACAGTAAATACTAGAGTAGGATAAACGTCCGGGGGTGGGTAATGGCCTCGGACTGTTGCGATTCCCAGACGTTTGCGGTTCCCGGACCAGTGCTCCCCTCTATTAGTCCGGGAAAACGAGGGTTGTGTGTATTTATATAGTGAGGAAGAATAAATAGTGACGTTTTTATACGTATGTATCTCAGTAAATACGAATACGGATATATATTACTTGATGTGTACAGGGAGGTCCCGTTATACGAGCATTCGGTATACGAGAATCCGATGATACGAGATGTGTAAATTAGGGTCTATTTTCAATATAAGAGATCGAAAATCCAATGATACGACATTCAAACGGGTGAGTAGAATTATCAAGCTCAAAATGCGCCCTACCACTCCCTGTCTGGACAAAGGTGGATTTGGTTGACCCCAGTGAGGTCACCCCTAGCAAGCCGTGACCTGAAGGGTAATTAAGCATATGGTGCGGCCTGACATTTAGGGGTAATTAGCAGGTGTGCAGCCCCAACCTTGGGACCGCAGTCAGGTCATCCCTAGCAAGGCGTGACCTGAAGGGTAATTAAGCATATGGTGTGGCCTGACCTTTAGGGGTAATTAGCAGGTGTGGGGCCCCAACCTTGGGACCGCAGTCAGGTCACCTCTAGCAAGGCGTGACCTGAAGGGTAATTAAGCATATGACGCGGCCTGACCTTTAGGGGTAATTAGCAGGTGTGCGGCCCCAACCTTGGGACCGCTACACTACCTTCTCTTGTATCACGTGGCGTCCCATACATTACAACGTCTTCTTTGCTTGTTGTGCATGTTTTATGTTTAATTAATGTGCAGTTATGTTATTTTGTGTGCTATTTTCTCTTTAAGAACGCTTTTTCTACAGAATAGGTAGTACAGTGTGGGTAATGTAGACGCTGTGTGTTTGTTGTGTTTGCTATAGTTTATTTTAGCTTGAAAAACATTTTTTTTCTTTTCTTTTTTTTAATTAATGGGGTCCTGGAACCAAACTTATATTTTACCTTTAGTTATGTGTTTCGCTATACGAGATTTTGCTTTACGAGTATGCCAGGTGGAACCTAACTGCTCGTATCTTCGGGACCTCCCTGTACTTGACTGCTACAATAACTTGTCAATTACTTCATATAAACAAAGAGCTAGTGGTGCGTGGCATTTATTTTGTTCAGGATTTATTTAATAGATAACGTGCGCATCGCAATTTATCTTGCTGTTTAAACCCACTGACCATAGTGAATCTATTTTTTTGTTGTGCCATTTTTTCCTATTTTTTCACTTGTGGCATTTTTAGCTGTGCCATTTTGACCATGCCATTTTTGCCTGTGCCATTTTGACCATGCCATTTTTACCTGTGCCATTTTGACCATGCCATTTTTGCCTGTGCCATTTTGACCTGTGCCATTTATACCGTTCACCATATATTACATAACAAAAGCGTGTAAAAGTTAGTCACTAGGGCTGAAGATTGGGTCAAGAGAGCCGAGAGGTACCTGCGTTAAACCGGTCCATGACCTCACATAGTATGTGAGGTCAGGGTTCCACACCCTGACCCCGCCTTAATGACCTCATATAAAAAAAAAAAAAAGATGACCGCGCTAATCCCCTAACCCAACCAGTAGTTTTCCCATGACACCTGACCTACTATAGCGGCTGTGACCCTTGCTAAAACACTTGCGACCCCATGAGCTCCATACGACCGTTTGCGATGATGCTTGCGACCCTATTTGGGGTCGCGACCCCGGGTTTGGGAACCACTGATCTAGAGGGTATCTATCATAGCTGGAAGGGTGTCAGCTGTCAGTCGTGCATGGACAGTTTGCCTTACTACAGTAAGCATTCTCTCTCTCTGAGCCATTTTATGCCTTGATATCCTCGGCATGGTGGTGGAAGAGGTAGAGAACGTGAGGTATATCAATCCTGCGCTAAATATGTGGTCTGGAGGGAGCCGGAATGGTGGAAGGTTGAGAGACGAGCAGCGACACCTGACCTCTCTCTCTAATCCCTCACTTCTAAGCATTGAGGTCCTTTAGACAATCCTCTGTCTCACAGAGAGGGACTGAGAGGTGCCAGTTTGCCTATGTGAGTGAATATCATACAAATTTTCTATTTTTCGTGGAAAAAAATCAAGATGTATGCATCTTCCTATGCTTGACATGAATCACGAACGAGAGGGGGTGGGGGAGAAAATCAGCCATAACTCTTTCATTTTTGCTGCTTTCTTTATAATACTTTGTCACAAGCTTGCTCAAGTGTTCAACTACGCATGATTTGTTTCTTCGAATACCTATTTCGATTTTTTACGGAAATATTTGTGTGACGCTGCCCTTAACAGAGGTGCATAAATTAACTTATTTCTTGGGACAGTTGAGAGGTCCTGCATATTTACCGAAAAAGGAATTAACAGTTGAAAATGCCAATTATAATGTGGCGCTAAAGATTCTCAGAGATAATTTTGAAGATGAAGACTTAATTGTAAAGATTTTTTTTTGCAGGTTTATGGATCTATCAAGTCCTTCTCATAATTTAAAGGAATTAGAAGATTTCAGAGTAACCTTGAATTGCACCCTAAGAGGAATTGAAGCTCATAAATCCTTGATTGAATCAGACTGGTTACTCAGTATTATAATCTTGAGGAAATTACAAACCAGGATGCGAGACTGTTTAAATCAGAGGTGTAATAGTAACTACTTCACGGTCAAACAAATAGAAGAGGGATTATTGCAGGAGTGTAAACATTTGCAGGTTATTGAGCAGGAACCCCCCCAAAGGGAGATAGGGAGTGTTAGACCTAAGGGTAATCAGCTATATCAGCCACCCTTAGAGTTTAAAGATCTCTCATTAGTGGGTAGTTATCCCGCTCCTGCTAGAGTTACGATGGTCAAACAGTCTGTAGATAAGATTCAATCAACTCGACCAACCAGTAAACCACTAAGACCTACTCAAAAGACAGGTGCCATCCCGAAATATAGGGCTATTTCTAGTGAAGTCAGAAGAAATTGTGTCTTTTGTGAGGAGGAACATCCACCCTCCACTGCTGTAATATCTACCCAGATTTTTCCACTAGGCTTAAAAGGTTAATGAACTTGGGAAATTGCCTAACCTGCCTAGCACCAAATTACCCATCACCCTACATCAAGGTTTCCTCAATTCTCGCAACCCACTTTTTTTTTCACAATTCTCGCTAATAGGCTACTAAAAATAAAAAAAAAGATTAGTGATCGGATCATCCCCAAAGTGGCCTTAAAATGTTCCCCTGGTCGACCTGGTTCCAAAACTGTGCCATATGATGGGATTGCGCCACGGAGGGCGGAACCTATAGCGGACACACACACACACACACACTTTCGCTTATATTATTATAGATGTCCTATGATGTTAGGTGCACACAACTCTCATTTTCCCGGACTAATAGGGGGGACCACTGGTCCGGGAACCGCAAACGTCCTGGAAACGCAACAGTCCGAGGCCATTACCCAGCCCCGGATGCTTATCCTACTCTAGTATTTACTGTCCGGCAACCGCCAATATCAACTACCCCGCCGCGGACCTTTACGTCACTTAGTTGTTGTTTTTAGGGCTGCGAGGATCCCTTGGGGAACACTATGAGCCCTGGTGATGTCTTATGATGCTATCACAGGCGCTGTAGTTGACCTCTCTTCCTCAGGAAGGCACAGGTGAGGCGGATGACAGCGTGTTGTTGGGAGGGGTGGACGCCAGCCGCCGCCAGCAGGGTGGGCAGGTCAAAGGTGGCAACGTTCAGGGTGAGGAGTTGAGAGCGTAGCACTACATGGTGGGAGTGGAAGCGCGGACACTGCAGCAGAAAGTGTTCAATAGTCTCAGAGACATTCCTGCACCAGGGGCAGTGGGGGTCAGGGGACTGACGGAGGCGGTGCAGGTGAACCGTGAGTGTCTTGTGCTCAAATGTAAACAATACGACCGCTGAGCATGCTGCCACCTGGCGGGAGGCCAGCCGCTGCCAGCAGGGTGGGCAGGTCAAAGGTGGCGACGTTCAGGGTGAGGAGTTGAGGGCGTACCACTACATGGCGGGAGTGGAAGCGCGAACACTGCAACAGAAAGTGTAAAATAGTCTCAGATACGTTCCTGCACCAGGGGCAGTGGGGGTCAGGGGACTGACGGAGGCGGTGCAGGTGAACCGTGAGTGTCTTGTGCTCAAATGTAAACAATACGACCGCTGAGCATGCTGCCACCTGGCGGGAGGCGCGGACACTGACCAGGGGTGACAGGAGATGCTCGGACCGCGGACAACTTTGTCAATTTACGGACTGGACCAGGCATTTGTCCGGGACTCTGACATATCCCCGGACCTCGGATTTTGACCGGCAAATCCGATATCTGGGAAATGGAGGTCCGGGAAAACGAGGGTTGTGCTTACTTGTAAGAAGTGTAAAAAATCCATTCACCACATAGCTCTTTGTCCTAACAGTGATATTAACTCAGACCCTACAGTAGTTAAAACGGCAGTCACTAATATGAGTACGTAGTTCATCAGCTGTCCCTACGGCAGATTTGAAGGTGAGCCACCATGGTAATTCGGTCATCGTGAAGACAGTGTTTGACAGTGGTGCACAAAGATTCTTCATTAGTAGGGGGATAGTTGATTTATTACAACTACCATAGACCACTGTATACCTGGACTGTTCACGCGGCCATGTTTTGAATTGCGGGGCTGCATAGGGGCCTGTGGGGCGCCCGACAAAGAGATATAGTGGTCTATGGACTATCATATAGACTGGTTTATCAGTATATATGGTATACTGTAATCTTCGTAAATGTTTGCTCTATAATATTATCAAATAAAAAACTGTAAAACACGCTAAAGAAATGCCATTACGAGACTATGAAGAAATATGCATGAACTTAATATTCACTTAACTCTTCGCCATTTAAAACTTTGCGAGTCAACTTTTATCATGAATGGTATCAATAGAAGCGCAATTTTATTAGCTTTCCATTGATGTATTTCGTTATCTGATAAATTAATTAGAACCATGCATAAATTAGCGTTAAATAAATAAATAAAATCATCAATCGGGTAATTTTCCCGATTGATGATGCTATTTATTTACTTATATATTTCGTTTTCTGATAAATGAATTAGTACCATGTATAAATTAGCGTTGACTAAATAAATAACCTCATCAATCGGGAAAATTACCCGATTGATGATTTTATTTATTTAGTTAACGCTAATTTATGCATGGTTCTAATTCATTTATCAGATAACGAAATATAGCAATGGAAAGCTAATAAAATTGCGCTTCTATTGATACTCTTCATGATAAAAGTTGACTCGCAAAGTTTTAAATGGCGAAGAGTTGAAGTGAATATTAAGTTCATGCATATTTCTTCATAGTCTCGTAATGGCATTTCTTTAGCATGTTTTACTGTTTTTTATTTGATAATATTATAGAACAAACATTTACGAAGATTACAGTATATCATATATACTGATAAACCACTCTATATGATCCGTATATATATATATGAATCCGAGCGGCCCTCTGACTTCAGGCCCTTGTGCGACAGGCCGATATTCCGTGCGCAGTCCAGGTGTACAGTGGTCTATGCAACTACCTATAGTTCGCAAAGTGAACTTAGCCATTTCAGGTTTTCTTGCCAATAAAGAAGCTCAAAACTTTGATATAGTTCAACCCCTAGTCCAATTAGGAAAATATAAATGTAGGGTAGCAGCTATAGTAAATAATATCGGTATAAATATAACTGTAAAAGGACTAAAAGACACTGCTGAAATGTTAAGAGAGAAAGGTGTTAGACTAGTTAGAAATACCTATGAGGACGTTGATGGTCCATTCCAACTAATTATAGGCGCTGATTATTTTGGGCATTACGTAAGGAAGGTCATCAGAAGACATAACGTCTATGTTCACCAGCGCTGGTGGTAATGTAATAATGGGACCCATCCCACAAACTACTCACCAAGCCGAACAAGAGGAAGGTATTCCTAGTCATGCACAACCCCTCTTAGTTGCTAAAATTGGAGCTTCTTTAGTACCCACTCAAATTAACGAGTTATTAGAAGAAGGGGATATTCCCGTGCATAAATTATGGGATCTGGAAACAATTGGTATTAAACCTGAACAATTACCCCAAGAGGATCAAAGTACTCTAGATCATTATGATCAGACAGTCAATTATGTAAACGGCAAATATGAAGTAGGATTACCTTGGCAAATAGATACCCCTGTATTACCTTCCAATTATCACATACACTAGGGCCCCGCATAGTATGTGTTCGCATAGAACGTTTCCCTTATAGAACGAACGACCTAAAATATTATTCCTAAATTTTCGTTAGGAACGAATGTGATCATATAGAATGATTCTGCCATCATAGCGGGGCAAATCTGAGGAGTTCTCATATAGAGCGCCAAAATATCGTAGAGAACGTCAGGTGACGTGACATAGATGCCCATTGTAACGTCACTTTTTCCCATAGGTTATGTGTTTCACATAGAACGACCTCGTTTATTGATCAATTTCTCGTTTTATGTGGGACCCTACTGTAGTTATGAGCCAATTAAATAGTTCAATGAGAAAACTGAGGAAAAATGAGCCTAAACTGGATTGTTATAATAATAATTTTATTCTCGCCCGGAGGCATACAGACAAAACAAAGCAACAAGAACATGCCAAGTAGTTAACTTAAGTACTAGAGCAATAACAAAATCAAGAACATAGTATAGGCACATTAGGGGACAGAATATCAAATTACATAGCATAAACATACATGGACACCTGTGCTACCCCACATTCTGCACAAACAGCAGACCCAGCCACCGCTGTTGTATAGGTCCACATACATTGGCCGAGCTTTGCCTGACAGAGGTGATGATGGAGTTCGTAGAGAGCTCCACCCTACTCCTTCAGCTGAACACGGAGTTTCGACGGATCACATCGAGATTGTTTACCCCGTTCCAAGCGAAAGCCAGGGACGAGCTGCACCACCTGGGCAGCCCAAGAAGCCTCTTAAGGATGTCATTGTGACAGACCTTAAGGCGGTTCAGAGTGGCCACCTTGAACTGCGACCACAGCGAGTTGCAGTATATAGAGTAGCAGTGACTCCTGAATAACTCCATCGTCACCTCTGCTACAGTAGGAAAATTTCCTCTGTAGAGTATTTCCCACGACAAGAAGCTTGGTGGTCTGCTTGATGATATCATCATCAGTCATGTCGTGGGATATAACATGGCCTAAGTATGCCAATCTATCCACAAAAGTGAGGGCAGACCCACCGAGCCATGCTGTTTTGAGGTAATTCACCTGAGTGCGTGCCGGTGATACCACCATGTACTCTGTCTTAGTGGTGTTGTAGATAATGTCATGCTTAGCAGCATACACCTGACACACATTGATAAGGTCCTGCAACGCCTCCGCAGTGGGTGCGAGCAGTACCATATCATCAGCATAGCTCAGTGAGTTGATGCACCCATCATGTATGTGGCAGCCGATACCTGTATCACGAAGGTTGGCACTGAGATTATCCGTGTACACATTGTACAGGTAGGTTGATAAAATCGTCCCCTGCCGAATACCATTGGCAGTACTAAAGGACAGCGAGAAGGAATTACCCCACTTATCTATTATGTTTATTATTATGTTTTGAGGCATAGATAACAGTAGAACTGGATGTGACACTCCGCAACGAAGCGCGTTGGAAGCTGCAGTACTGGCCCCATGGCCAACTGACGCCAGGCGCTTAGTGTTTGGCAGCATTATTGGGTGTGTTTCAAATATTACGCCATGCTTCACTGAACGTCGTAACAACGTACAACAGTGCTACTTTGGTAAGACTTAGGAACTATAATAATATGCTAGCACAACTGTATTCGTTAATTTTCAAGAAGTACAATGTCTAACTGGTAACGCTGTACGAGTTGCTGTTCGTCGCTGACAATGCTGTGAAGTGTAAACACTCATACTTCGGGAAATACGTGTGACCGACTCGTGTTATTTTGGCATAAAAAGGATATTTACAAGTAAGTTTCCTACAAAATAATGATATATGTGATCAATCGATAGTTGTAGATGAATGTGATATAGAATTTAATGACATATTTAGTGAAAAAATAAGTGAAATTAGGGTATGTAAGCACAGATCTCCACGGCCGGTGAACTCTCATCTTATTTTGACGTAAATAGGATGTTTACAAGTAAGTTACCTACAAAATAATGATAGGTATGATCAAGAGATAATTGTAGTTGAATGTGATATAGAAGCCAATGACATACTTAGTGAAAAAATAAGTGAAATTACTAAATTACCGTATAAAAACTATTTCAAGTCACTTCGGCCCATAGTTTCTCCGGCCCTCCGTCACTCCGGCCGGTAAAATTCTAGTGTTTGCCCATACTCTCCCACTTCCCCCAAACAAGTTTGGGGACCTGTGGGAATGCGGGGTTTTCGGGTGGGGAACAAATTATGCGTTGGAAACACGTAATTAAAGAGTTGTGTAAGGGGGTAAAATTCCCTAGGTAATTTCCTTATAGAGAAATTTGCCTAACCAAAATTAACCTAATCTAGCGGGGGGGTTGACCCACCGATAACCTAACCTAACCAAATCTAACCTAAGCTAACCTAACCAAATCTAACCTAACCTAACCGAACCTAACCAAATCTAACCTATCCTAACCCAACCAAATCTAACCTAACCTAACCTAACCAAATCTAACCTAACCTACCCAAATATAACCTACCCTAACCTAAACAAATCTAACCTAACCAAGCTGTGCTTGAACTGTGATGACAGTGAGAGGTCTCTCAAGTTCCTGATTGAATTCGGTAACTCCATGCGTAGCTGGCAGGAAAGTGAAGTCCCGGTCTCTGCCAAAATCAGCAAGGACACGTGCCTGGCTGTGTACAACACCTCACGAGGACTGGTGGGCCTGCTCAGGTACCTGCTTGACAACCATAATGCTATCCTGGATTATGTGTTGTTGGATAAGGTCCAGTCAGACAGGATCGAGTCTCACTTTGGCCACTTGAGAAAGCTGGCAGGCGGTAATTACTGGGCCAGCGTCCGGCAATTCATGGAGAATGAGGCAGTGATCAGGACCAGAAGTCTGATCTGGTGGTCCGGATACAGCGTCGGTGATATATCCGGTAAGATGACTGCTTGTCGGCAGGAGCGCGAGGTCGAGGACATACAGGTGGCAGAGGAGTTGGTGGAGTTGGTGGGCCAAACAGAGCGTGAGGAGCTGGAAGACTACGAAAGCTGCCTTGGGTCACATTGCCGGGTACCTGGCTCATTCATCAACTAGAGGCAACAAGTCTGGTGCCTGTGCTGACCTGCTGGTCGACAGAGAGGCTGCACCACTGGATGTCAGTTTCGAAGAGAACCCTGGTGAGCAGGTGAAGGCCATCTACAGGTCGTTCACCGAGCTGTTGGATCGCGGCAAGCTCCTGGTCCCGTCCTCCACTACCATTGACATCACGCTGGACATCTGCCACATCTGGAGAGGTCTGGTAAAGGAGAAGACCACTCGACGCAAGCTGCTGGAGTGTTCCTTGCCCAGGAGGGTGTTCGTGGAGGTGGTGAACGCCCACACAAGCGAGAATGGCCAGCTGACTGGGGCCTCCTGTTGTAAAGTGCACGGCTTGGACAAGCTCATCCGACAAATGGCTGGTGCTCTCTTCAATCTGTTTGCTGGCAACATGGTGCGTGACATCAACAGCGGCCAAGCGCAAGGCTGGTGCTTCCACAGAGCATGTGACTAGGTCGCAAAGTGACGATAACTGGCACAAGCTGACAGGTGTGAAAAAGAACTGACATTCCTGTGTTGTACAATGCTGCTAAATCACATGTTGAATAAAATATACATACTTATACTATATACTGCAAGTATGTTAGATGCATTTTGTTTTTGTGTTGATTGGGTATGACTAAACGTTTTGGCGGATTCATATAACACTTCTAGACATTGAAGTAGAGACTGTTAGCTTTTATCACCATTAGTTTCATCGATTTCATTCAATTATGAGCCGAGATGACTAGGATAGCACGCAAAGGGCCGTTTTCCGGTTGTTGTTGTTTTTTTTGTTTTTTTTACATCACAAGGAACTGGCCAAGGGCACAACAAAAATGGGTAACACAAAGCCCGCTTAGTTGCCAGTCCCTATAAAGAAGACAGTAAGGGAATAAAATAAAAACGGGTGAGCCAATTTAGTTCGGGAGGTGTCTTGTTACTCTTCTTTTGAAAAGATTTAAGTCATAGGAAAGTGGAAAAATAGAAACAGGAAGAGAGTTCCAGAGTTTACCAGTGAAAGGGATGAAAGAGTAAAGATACTGATTAACTCTTGCATTAGGAAGATGGACAGAATAGGAATAAGAATAAGTAGAAAGTCTTGTGCAGCGAGGCTGCGGGAGGGGGGGAGGCATGCAGTTAGCAAGTTCAGAAGAGCAGTGAGCATGAAAATAACGGTAGAAGAGAGCAAGAGAAGCAACATTGCGGCGGTGATTTAAAGATTGAAGGCAGTCAGTCAGAGGAGAGGAGTTGATGAGACGAAAAGCTTTTGACTCAACCCTGTTTAGGAGAGCTGTATGAGTGGATCCTCCCCAAACATGTGAGACATACTCCATACATGGGCGGATAAGGCCCCTGTAGAGAGCAAGCAATTGGGAGGGAGAAAAAAAACGACGCAGACGCCACAGGACACCTAACTTCTTAGAAGCTGTTTTAGCAAGAGATGAGATATGAGATTTCCAGTTCAGATTTTTAGTAAAGGATAGTCCTAGAATGTTCATTGTAGAAGAAGGAGACAGTTGAGTGTCATTGAAGAAGAGGGGATAGTTATCTGGTAGAGGGGTTATGGGGCCATTACTGCAAAACGGTGAATTTAAGTGTCACATCCAGCTCTACTGTTATCTATGTTTGAGGTAATTCACCTGAGTGCGTGGCGGTGATACCACCATGCACTCTGTCTTAGTGGTGTTGTAGACAATGTCATGCTTGGCAGCATACACCTGACACACATTGATAAGGTCCTGCAACGCCTCCGCAGTGGGTGCGAGCAGTACCATATCAATAGCATAGCTCAGTGAGTTGATGCACCCATCATGTATGTGGGAGCCGATACCTGTATCACGAAGGTTGGCACTGAGATCATCCGTGTACACATTGTACAGGTAGGGTGACAAAATCCCCGCCTGCCGAATACCATTGGCAGTACACACAAACCTCGTTTTCCCGGACTAATAGGGGGGAGCACTGGTCCGGGAACCGCAAAAGTCCGGGAATCGCAACAGTCCAGGAATTATCCTCAAAAAAAAAAAAAAAAAAAAAAAAAAAAAGTCGGATGCCATAACCCACCCCTGGACGTTTATCCTACTCTAGTATTTACTGTCCGGCAACCGCCAATATCAACTACCCCGCCGCGGACTTTTACGTCCGCTGAGCATGCTGCCACCTGGCGGGAGGCAGCAGAAAGTGTTCAATACTCTCAAGAGACGTTCCTGCACCAGGGGGAGTGGGGGTCAGGGGACTAACGGAGGCTGTGCAGGTGAACCGTGAATGTCGTGTGCCCAAATGTAAACAATACGACCGCTGAGCATGTGCTGCCACCTGGCGCGAGGCAGCAGAAAGTGTTCAATAGTCTCAAGCAGTGGCGGCTCGTGGCATAGGGCTGCGGAGCTGCAGCACCCCCAGACACTCACTGCCAGGTGTATGATGTCAATAGAGACACAGCAGAATTGATACACTACTAACAAATATATCATAATAAAAAGTAATTATATGTTATTTTCAATACGTTACTAAGTGAATTTTCATTAAAACCAGGCGTAATGTAAGTTACTTTCATATTTGCTGTACGATTCATGTCTTTGCTGCCGCCGCGCCACTTGTGAACTCAAAGAGCTGCAGCCGAGCCAGCTTTTAGTCTCGTCCCCCAGCTTTTAGTCTCGTCCCCAGTGCGTGTAGACGGTGGGTGTGCATACTTAATTACCTCTGGCACAGGAGAGTATGGTGTTCAATACTTACCTGGCACAGGAGAACCGCGATCCTGAAGGCGGTTTTCTCAGGGAGAGGCCCACCATTGCACTCCGGCGGTGCTGACCCTTGCGATTAACCCAAATGTGGTTAACTCGAGTGCAAAATATTTGTTAGCTTTGTATTGCTTTCGTGCATCACCCTTTTTGTTGAAGAAAAAGAAAAAAAAAAAAAGACGGTGTGGTTAAATCGTGCTTTCTTGGATTACCCTATGACGATGGAAAATCCAGTGAAGTATTTGCAAAACAACTTATCCCAGCTGACATTAAATGAAAAGACTGAAATCAAGCGGTACTGACTTTATTTGCAAGTAATACTGTAATTCTACCATCACCACCTCAGCCATCCCCTCTACTGCCACCTCCACCATCCCTTCTACCAGCACCACTACTACCATGCCCTGAAATCCGTGAACATCAACTACAACTCATACCTGAGATAGGTAAAAATTTGTGTATCCTACTGTTGTGTGAAGCTTGCAGTCCCCCCATTTTATTTTACCACGAGCCGCCACTGGTCTCAAGAGACGTTCCTGCACCAGGGGCAGTGGGGGTCAGGGGACTAACGGAGTCGGTGCAGGTGAACCGTGAATGTCGTGTGCCCAAATGTGAACAATACGATCGCTGAGCATGCTGCCACCTGGCGGGAGGCAGCAGAAAGTGTTCAATAGTCTCAAGAGACGTTCCTGCACCAGAGGCAGTGGGGGTCAGGGGACTAACGGAGTCGGTGCAGGTGAACCTTGAGTGTCGTGTGCCCAAATGTAAACAATACGATCGCTGAGCATGCTGCCACCTGGCGGGAGGCAGCAGAAAGTGTTCAACTGTCTCAGAGATGTTCCTGCACCAGGGGCAGTGGGAGTCAGGGGACTGATGGAGGCCGTGCAGGTGAACCGTGAGTGTCGTGTGCCCAAATGTAAACAATACGATCGCTGAGCATGCTGCCACCTGGCGGGAGGCGCGGACACTGACCAGGGGTGACAGGAGACTCTCGGACCGCCGGACAACTTTGTCAATTTACGAACAGGACCAGGCATTTAAAAAAAAAAAAAAAAATTGTCCGGGACTCTGCCATATCCCCGGACCTCAGATTTTGTCCGGCAAATCCGATATCCGGGAAATGGAGGTCCGGGAAATCGAGGTTTGTGTGTACTAAAGGACAGCGAGAAGCAATTACCCCACTTAACAGTAAATTCCCGGGTAGTGTACCAGTACATTAAAAAATTAACAATGTACCCAGGTGTACCCCTGTTTCGTATGATAAAATCATCCAAGATCAATGAGTTTATAGAAAAATTGGAAGATGTGGTGGACCACGAAGTAGGACATTATTTACCTCATCATGCTGTGGCCAAAGACTCACCAACCACCCCAATTAGAATAGTATTTAATTGTAGCTTTAAAGCTAATAAAGGTGCTAGCTTAAATGACTGCCTTCAGACAGGCCCTAATCTCTAGTCTAATTTATTGGATGTTCTAGTGAACTTCAGGACAGATAAATTTGCCTATATGGCTGATATCTCCAAAGCATTTCTAAGACTAGGTCTAAGGAAAGAAGACAGAGATTTCACTACATTTTTATGGCCTGAAAATATTGATGAAGCCCACTAGCAACTTGTAGGTTCAAATCAGTTCTCTTTGGTTCTTGTTCTAGACCTTTCTTATTGAACAAAACATTACAGTACCATTTTAGAGGTTCAGATTGTCCAGAATTAGGGCAGAACTTCTACATGGATAATTTATAGGGTACGATAAATTCAGAGGAAGAATTAATAAAAAAATTATAACTCGTTTTCTTACTGCTCTCTCCACTCCACCCTCGCTATCTAACATGTCACCAAGATAGGAAAACTGTTTCACTTCTTCTATTACATCACCATTCACTTCTATTGTTTCTACCTCTTCTTCTTCTGGCAGGCCCCCTATGTTGATTCTTCTTATACACACTGGACAGCAGAAATCTACCACCCTATACAGGTTCCGTAGTCCCGAACATCTTTTATGGCACCACTTGTCACATTCCTTGCATCGAATAGAGTTTACTCCTACTCCACTACCGCCGACTCCACTGGGAAACCTTCCCACTTTTATATTTTGCTCTATTTTCTTGCCTGTTACCATCATCTTCGTCTTGGACATATTCACCTGCAGACCTCTTCTTTCCATTGCTTGCTTCCAATCTATAAATCTCCTCTCAACTTCCTCCTTTGTCTCAGCTGTCAAGACTAAATCATCTGCATATAGCAGCTCCCATGGATCTCCTGTTCTGCATTCCTTTGTGGCCTCTTCCATCACTACCACAAACAAAAGAGGACTGAGAACTGAGCCTTGATGCACCCCCACACCTATCTCAAAGGCATCTGATGTTCCTCCAGCTACTCTCACCCTTGATCTTGACCCTTCATACAGTGCCATTACCAACCTTACAAGCCTATCCGGTACCTTTTGTCTTCGTAATGCCCATCTAATAGTCCTTCAAGGAATCCTGTCAAATGCCTTTTCCAGATCCACAAACACATGATACAGCCTTTTTTTCTCCTTTTATTTCTCCTGGAGATGTCTTGTGATGAAGATTGCATCGGTAGTTGACTTTCCAGCCAGAAAGCCAAATTGGCAGTCATCGACCTTGATGATTTTCTTAAGCTTTTCACACAACACCCTCTCCCAAATCTTCATCCCATGTTCTAACAGCCTCAAACCTCTGTAACCACCACATGACAATGCATCTCCTTTTCCTTTAAACAGTGGTAAGGTAAAACTATCCTTCCATTCTTCTGGACCTTTCTCTTCCCTCATAATCTTTTCAAAAACTCCAGTTAATTTTCTGATACCTGTCGTTCCTGCTTTACTGTAGGTTACTGTACTTCCTGTAGGTTTACTGTTGTTCCATTATGCTGCATTAAATGTAAACTTAAACTTATGTTTTTTTTGGTTATGATTAGTCTCCTTTTTTATTATCCAGTTGAGCTTGATATTCATCTGCACACATATTTTCTTTATTTTCCTCAATCAATCACTGGGGGCATACATTGGGGGTCACATCGCCTCGTCCACCCTATGACGCCACTCCCGGGGGTCACCACGTGCGAGTCCCCATGCAGGCTCCCTCCCATACCAAGCAACTCCCGACAGGAAACGTCAACTTGCCCCAGTCACGAGCCTTGTGGGCGCCCCCTTGGCCTCCTCCATGCCGGATTGTCTCCTACAGATACAACCCGATGGGAAGGATCGGTTTCAGGGTAGCGTGCCACATGCCCATATAGCCGAAATTGGCGCTGACGGACTATGCAGGTAATAGGCCTCGATTCAGTCTCACGGTGCAATCGCTGAATTTGACGCGTAATCATCCCAGCGATACCCCATGATTTTGCGAAGATGTAACACTTATTACCAAAGGCATCGATTCGCCTCTTAAAGTCGCTATTTAGTGTCCATGTCTCACATCCATAGGGTAAGACAGGGATCACAAGTGACTTGAAGATCAGGATCTTTGTCCTCCTGCACAGGTACCGACAACGCCAAATACCGTACTGAGCGAGTCCATAACACCGTGGGCTATGTCAATCCGCCGTAAGACTTCTTGACGTGACCCGCCGTCATTATGGACTGCGCTACCAAGGTATGTAAATCTTTCCAAGATCTCAGTGTCCTCGCCGCACTCATGAACTGTACTGTTTCATCTAGTAGGCCTCCAAACATCTGGACCTTGGTCTTAAGCCAGGAGACTTCAAGTCCCAAAGGCTTTGCCTCCTCGTGTAGCGCCTCGAGAGCTATCACCAGGACCTCCAGTGACTCAGCAAAGATTACTGCGTTATCAGCAAAAACAAGATCACTGATCTTGGTGTTGCCGAGGGATGCTCCACAATCACTTTGATCTACAACTTTGCCCAATACCCTGTCCATACAAGTGTTTGTCCATACAAGTGTTGCAAAGTGATGGGGCAAGGATGCACCCTTGCCTCACTCCTGTATTTACAGGAAAGAAGCTGGATACACCTCCCCCACACTTCACAGCACTCTCAGTCCCAGTGTACAGACCAGTCATCAAACCAATAGTCCTTGCAGGAATCCCGCAAAGTCTCAGAAGATCCCAGAGTGACTCACGATGCAATGAGTCAAAAGCCTTCTTGAGATCAACATAGGCTGCAAGCATCCCCTGTTAAAACTCACGCCGGCGTTCCACCAGGAACGAAGCGCTAGGATACGGTCCGTTATTGACTTACCAGGCATGAACCCAGACTGCTGAGTTCTCTGATGCTTCAGCAGATGGCTACGGATCCGTGTCAGCAATAGATTGGCAAGCACCTTGCCTGGTACGCTGAGCAATGTAATACCACGGTAATTGTTGCAGTCCTGACGGTCCCCTTTCCCTTTCCAGATAGGGACAACTAGCCAGCCCCCTTTTCCGTCAGGAGGAGTGGTATCTGATTGCCACACGGCGGCAGTCAGGACAGCATGCAACCCTCGGATCATGGCCTCACCCCCAGCTTTGAGGTGCTCTGCACTGATATTACATACACCAGCTGCCTTTCCACCCCTCAGCTTTGCTACAGCTTCTCTGACTTCGTCAAAGGAGAGTGTGGTTTTGTCAATGGGATACTTATTTATTTTCCTAGATACATATATTCTCCATTCTAATGATTACAGTGTTCAGCCTAAGATATCAAATATAATGATATGCAAATCATAAATTATATTGTAAGATTAGAATTCCAATGAAGGGCTGCAACAAAATTCATTCTTGAGAGCTTTGGGATATGTATTGCTAAGTTTTGTGAAGAATGCCATTGGTTCTGTGCAGCGTCTAAAAGAACGATAGCACACTCAATCAATTAGTAGGGTCTAGAACCTCAATTCCGTGACCATTCTCTGGCTAAGATGTTTTGACAATTGATTTGACTTCTTTGGACCTTTTATAAAAAATGTAGCCCCCCGGTCCCTCCCAAAAATCCCGGCATTTTTTTCCAGCGGGCCAAATCCAAGATGGCCATCATGAAAAATTAACTTTTGAACTTGAGCACCTAGATTCATGTATGAATACACTTTTCTGGGTAAATTGACCATGAGGATTCCAATTCTGACATCAGGTTGCTGTTTTTTACATCATTTTGACCCTAAAATCCAGGATGGCGACAATTCGGTGGAGCAAAAAACTTAATTTTTGAAAAGGATTGGAAGATATGGGGCTTGGGTCTGCCACTCATACATTTATACAGTTATAAAATATGTGATAAAAGTAATGAAAGAAATTATTGTACACTGAAAATTTTATTTTTGGCAATTAAATGACACCATAACAAAACTAAACCACATAAAAAGTCACCATTTGTCTTTTCGTGTTATGCTGCACATTATTATGACATTGAGACACATGATCAGTCCGAATCAGAGCATTCTGAATCATCATCTTTCGATGAGTCCCCCTTCCTCCCTTGTACATCATCGTCTTTCCTATCATCATAGTCACTCTCATCTTCCTCACTTGCTTCAGCTGGGCTTGGTGCAGGTAGATGCTTTGGAAGAGCAGCTTGAGTGTGGCGGAGAGGCCGACAGCGACCATCCACCAGCTCCCAGCCATGTCCGATTGGTGAGGGGTGGTGTTGCAAGGAGGGATGCCGCACAAGATATGCCAAGTAGTTTGCACAAAGGCAGTGTTGGCGTAGGCTATCTGCATATGGAGGGAGACGTAAGAATGACTTGTTCTTCATGCTCTTCTACTTTTTGGCGCGGGCCTCAGCTATGGCCTTACTCTTGTGGTCACCGTAGATGACATGTCGTGTGAACTCGAAGAGATCCTCTACCATCTCCTCATCAAGGTCAAGGCTATCTCCGCACCGTGAGAGCTGTCGTTGTGCCACAGGGCTCTTCATCACCTGGTCGATGAATGGCTAGGTGAGGAAAGTTTCAGCACGCAATAACTGCCAACAACCGTTATGCGAGTGGTACCAAAGGCGCCTCTGTGTCACCCTGACATAGAGACGGCTTTGACTTTGCTCGGTGCTAGTCTGTGACGTCACGTCGGATCTGTACCCCCCGCCCCACGCACCCTCCACACACACACCCCTCTCTCTCCCCTCCTCTGTCCCAAGATCGTACCGTACGTGAAATATTCCTGTCCGCTTCCCGTACTGAGCGAGCGAGCGTATTCCCCCCTCTCGTTGATGAGTGGACAGCCTTTAGTCCAGTACATTCTCAGCACGCTACTACTACTACTACTACTACTACTACCTATAAGTACTACTATAATTCCCCATATTCATTTAATCATAACATGTATGTATTACGTTTTTTTTTCATAACATATACTATTTTCATTTAAATGTGTGGGGATCGATGAAAAATTTGAAACTTTATTAGGGGGTCGATGACCTGAAGAGTTTGGGAACCCCTGTTCTAGACCCTACTAAATTAATGTGTTTTTTACTTAGGATAAAGTTTGTTGTAGATAGATGCTGATATGATAATTGTTACTGCTTGACTTGTGTCAATTAACTGCTCTTTGAGAAACAGCGTTTTTTGCATTCTAGGTTTAAATTCTTGTCAACTGGAATTGCTGTAGTAAATCATTGTTTTTCCTATGACTGATCTCTTTAACCCATTGAGCCAAAAATGTATAATTGTGTAACGCCCAGACCTGTCAATTTTTACCGTTTTTTCTCATGGAAATCCGTTAAACTCACAGTTATAACACGTAAACCCCAAAGAATCACTCATCATAGCCATTTAGTAGTCAATAGGGGAGGGGGGTTCTACTTGCCGACCATAGCATAGGTGCGGCGGTGCCAAGTGTCCATCAGCGGCAAGCATCAGGCATTGGTTCATATCACAAGTGTGTTGTACGAGCTACTTAAGGTGACCATCCTGACTTTGCCCCAACCCCAACTTTGCCCCAACCCCATGTGAAACTGCTCCAATTTCCATGAAATTTTCACAGACCGTGTAGGCTAACAAGAAACTCAACTCGCCAAAAAATTACCCATCAGGGTGGCTCGGTTGGTAGAGCTGCGGGCTCGCGTGTAGCGTCCCTGCATTCGGTCAGTGGTTCGAGCCCACCAAGTTCGTCCTGGCGTGGTGGCGCTTTGTATAGTCAATAACCTTGTACAGGGAGGTCCCGTTATACGAGCATTCGGTATACGATAATCCGATGATACGAGAGGTGTAAATTAGGGTCTATTTTCAATATACGAGATAAAAAATCCAATGATACGACATTCAAACTGGGGTGAGTAAAATTATCAAGTTCAAAATACGCGCCCTACCACTCCCAGGCTGGACAAAGGGGGATTTGGTTGACCCCAGTTAGGTCACCCTTAGCAAACCGTGACCTGAAGGGTAATTAAGCATATGGCGCGGCCTGATCCTTAGGAGTAATTAGCCAGGTGTGTTGCCCCAACCTTGGGACCACTACACTACCCTCTTTTGTATCACGCGGCGTCCCCTACAGTACAACGTCTTTTTTGCTTGTTATGCATGTTTTATGTTTAATTAATGTGCAGTTGTTATTTTGTGTGCTATTTTCTCTTTCAGAATGCTTTTTCTACAGAATAGGTAGTACAGTGTGGGTAATATAGACGCTGTGTGTTTGTTGTGTTTACTATAGTTTATTTTAGCTTGAAAAACACGTTTTTTTTTTCGTTTTTTTTAATTGATGGTCCTGGAACCAAACCTATATTTGACCATTAGTTATGTGTTTCGTTATACGAGATTTCGCTTTACGAGTATGCCAGGTGGAACCTAACTGCTCGTATCTTCGGGACCTCCCTGTAGTTGGTAATTGCAAAGTGTCTAGATAGGATCAAAGTATCTTATCTTATTGCCAAAAAATTACGTATGTACATTTGTTTTTTTATATAAATTTTTTTTTATTTTAAATTTAAAATGCTACAACTTCCTCATAAATTAATATTTTTTTCATCTTTAAGTTTCATTTGAAAAGTTTGTTGATCCTCTAAAAACCATGTTTGCAAATGTATTAAATTATCCTTAGTTCGCAAGATACATGGAAATATATAAATATTCATTTTTAAATTTCTGGGGTATCGAAAATTAATTTGACAGGAAAATTGTAATTTAACAGATATCAAAATTTCCCTAACACAGTTTCTTCCTCTTTCTATTATAATTAAAATACACTAAGATTTTGAAGAAAAAAAAAAAAAAAGCAAGTTACAACCGTTACAATGTAAATTACTTTAGTAAAATACGAGTTTGAGATATGGACCCTCAGAGTGCAGGAAAGAATTACTCAAGAACAACCCCTCCCACAGAAATTTTTATTGAACAAAAGTGCTTGCTTTGTTATTGTAAATTTTACTGTTACTTGAATTTTTTAAATGGGTTGAAAAATAAAGAAGTTAAATATTTATGTCCATAGAACATACGAGAAAGTTAAATGACAAATCTCCTCCACTCGTATCTTCACTCATTTTCCTTCGTTTGTGCAGATCCTTCATTCTTGCAGCCATCAGAGAGATATGAGTGAAAAAGAGAGAGAGAGAGAGAGAGAGAGAGAGAGAGAGAGAGAGAGAGAGAGAGAGAGAGAGAGAGAGAGAGAGAGAGAGAGAGAGATGAGTGAAAGAGAGAGAGATATGAGTGAAAGAGAGAAAGAGAAATATGAGTGAAAGATACTGATACTGATACATTTATTTGGCCCTTTAGCAATGCAGTAATGTAAACTATATATACATGTATATATTATAAGGCTCGGTCTGTTGTGCCGGAGCTCTTATACAGACCTGTTGCGAAACATAGTTGCCGATTTAGGTCAGATCAATAAGGCCCGAGAAATAATATAAATAATAAATCGCATTACCTTTAAAAAATACTACCAAAGATAATTATTATATAAGCAATAGTTAATAACATACAAAAATTAATATGTGAATAAAAAGTGAAATACAAATAGGATATACGCAAATCTTGACAAGGCAAAAACAAAGGCTAATATTAACAAACACACAAGCATACAAAAAACTAAAATACACATGAATGAATGAACAAGGATTAGATTTATTGATCAATTTTTTTCTTCTTTATTTTACACTTGAAAAGTGTAAGAGAAGAGAGAGAGAGAGAAGTAAAAGAGAGAGAGAGAGAAGTAAAAGAGAGAGAGAGAGTTACCAAAAACTTTTTCTATTATATATATATATACAGCTAAGTATTAATTATCCGACCTTGGGGGGACCGAAGGTAGGTCGGATAATTGGAATAGTCGGATGTTCGGATGTACATAATTTAATATCGAATTATCGATGAACTCCTCAGCACCAACCGAGTCAGCTGAGAGTTTTTCACCAGCTATAGTAAGCTTCCTGATGCCGTGACGAACCTTGAAATTGTGAAGCCATCCATCTGAGAAAGTACACGGTTCCTTTATCTTCATTTTCTTGTACATCTCCTTGCTTTGTTCAATTATCATATAGCCATGCACTGGCTTCCCTTTACCATCATTACGCTTCATTTTATACCATTCCCACACTGCTTCGTCCAGCAAAGCCAACTTAGGCGTGCTCAGAGTTTTCCGTTTTGTTAAAAACTTGTTAGTTTCTGTACCAGCATAAAACTTAAACAAGTTATCTTTGGACTTTAAAATGTCCACCACAGTTGTCTTGCCGATGTTAAATTCCCGACATATATCTTGTCTAGGAACACCTTGTTCTACTTTCCTTATAATATTAACTTTCTGTTCAATGTTCAACACAACACGCTTACGTTTAGCACTTGTAGACGACATTATTCACTGTAGAAAGTAAAGTAAATGGCCAAAACAAGACACAATGTGGTGGTGAAGCAGCCAACAGCAAGTGTAAATAAACTCTGAAAACACCCGCCAATGCCACGCCGCTACCAGCGCTGCGAGCGGGTAGTGAGAAAAACACGAACTACCTGCCTCCCGCCCGCCGCCGAATTCAAACGTCTGACCGAGGGTCGGTTGTCTGGAATTGTTTAATAATTTATCCGACTTGGGACATAGAAGAAAAAAGTCGGTTGTTTGGACAAGTCGGATGTTTGAAGGTCGGATGTTGGGAATTTGGCTGTATATATATATATATATATATATATATATATATATATATATAGAGAGAGAGAGAGAGAGAGAGAGAGAGAGGAGAGAGAGAGAGAGAGAGAGAGGAGGAAAAGTTTTTTGGTACACAACGCGCCAAAATATTGTTCGCCGCATCATAACAGACGCTCCCATAAGGGAATTCTGAAAATGTACTCTATAGCAGCCTAGTGACTTCCGAGAGAGATATCCTACATATGGCAGCATGTTTAAAGCACGGGCAGTCCATCAAGACCGTTGAGGAATGTTCAGATGCCACTTGTCAATTATAGACGAAGCATTTGGAAAAGGATCGCCTCACTCCCCGCGAGTAATTTGAACAGACACGCATTGGTATAACTATCATTATTTTCATAATGGGTGGCAAGAAAGACCTAACAAAGGAGCAAATTAAAGTTATTGTGACTCTACACAAGGCAGAGAGGCCAGAGGAAGAAATATCAAGGATTGTGGGTGTTACGAGGAAATGTGTGATGAAGTGGGTGGAGTGTTTCGTGAACGAGGCAGGGTGGCAACACCGTAACATAAAGAAGTGGCCACAGCGAGGATGTAAATGTCATGTCGTAATAATTTTCTTGCTCCTATTTGAGGATGGGCATCCACTTGACGTTTCATGACATTTACGGTGCTTGCTGATGTTTTACATCCTCGCTGTGACCACTTCTTTATGTTACGGTGTCGCCACCCCGCCACGTTCATGAAACACTCCACCCACTTCATCACACATTTCCTCGTAACACCCACAATCCTTGATATTTCTTCCTTGAGAGAGAATTGTGGAGAAGCGACTTGGGGATCGTCTGGGTGTGTGTTGGGTAGAGGAAGAAGCACCTCCACGGCAGGTGGACGCAAAGCTCTCCTGCCCGGGATTACGTACCGTGACTGCTGCACCTGGCAGACCACCCTGAAAAGGCCCCGTTTCCCCCCTCTGCTGGGAAGTGGGGACGAGAGTTGCCCCTGGTGGCACAGCGAGGCCTTGTTGGTGTTTCGTGGCAGCAACTGCGGGTCAGAGTCACGGCTCAAAGGGCAGCGCCCTGTGAGAGACTTGTGTTGACGGGCAGCCCGGTGTGGGAGTCTGTGTGGCTCGGCTGCACAGTGTGTTGGGAGTGAGAGACTTGTGTTGACGGGTAGCCCGGTGTGGGAGTCTGTGTGGCGTGGCTGCACAGTGTGTTGGGAGTGAGAGACTGTTGTGTTGACGGGCAGCCCGGTGTGGGAGTCTGTGTGGCGTGGCTGCACAGTGTGTTGGGAGTGAGAGACTGTTGTGTTGACGGGCAGCCCGGTGTGGGAGTCTGTGTGGCGCGGCTGCACAGTGTGTTGGGAGGGAGAGACTGTGTGCGCGGGTACATGTGGCGGGGTGTAGTGTTGCACGGCTGAACAGTGGGCGAGCCTGTGTGTTAGTGGGCGAGCTGGGCAAGAGGGGCGTGCATGTGTGAGAGACGGTGGATCTCCCGGAGGCGGAACTCCCGGAGGCGGTGGATCTCCCGGAGGCGGCGGATCTCCCGGAGGTAGAACTCCCGGAGGTAGAACTCCCGGAGGTGGATCTCCCGGAGGTGGAACTCCTGGAGGTGGAATTCCCGGAGGTGGATCTCCCGGACGGGGAACTCCTGGAGGCGGTGGATCTCCCGGAGGTGGAATTCCCGGAGGGGGACCCACCAGGGTGGCGCGGTTGGTAGAATCACGGACTGGTGTTGCAGAGTCCCTGCGCATTCGGTCAGCGGTTCGAGTCCACCAAGTTCGTCTTTGCGTGGTGGCGCTTTGTATAGTCAATAACCTTGTAGTTGGTACTTGCAAAGTGTCTAGATAGGATCAAAATATCTTATCTTATCCCGGAGGCGGAACTCCCGGAGGAGGAACTCCCGGAGACGGTGGATCTCCCGGAGGCGGTGGATCTCCCGGAGGTGGAACTCCCGGAGGCGGTGGATCTCCCGGAGGTTGAACTCCTGGAGGCGGTGGATCTCCCGTAGGCGGTAGATCTTTCGGAGGTGGAACTCCCGGAGGCGGTGGATCTCCCTGAGGTGGAACTCCCGGAGGTGGAACTCCCCAGAGGTGGATCTCCCAGAGGTGGAACTCCCGGAGGTGGAACTCCCGGAGGTGGATCTCCCGGAGGTGGAACTCCCGGAGGCGGTGGATCTCCCGGAGGTGGAACTCCCAGAGGTGGAACTCCCGGAGGCGGTGGATTTCCCGAAGGTGGAACTCCCGTAGGCGGTGGATCTCCCGGAGGTGGTGGATCTCCCGGAGGCGGTGGATCTCCTGGAGGCGGAACTCCCGGAGGCGGTGGATTTCCCGGAGGTGGAACTCCCGGAGGTGGAACTCCTGGAGGTGGAACTCCCGGAGGCGGTGTATCTCCCGGAGGTGGAACTCCCGGAGGAGGATCTCCCGGAGGCGGTGGATCTCCCGGAGGCGGTGGATCTCCCGGAGGTGGAACTCCCGGAGGCGGTGGATCTCCCGGAGGTAGAACTCCCGGAGGTGCTGCACCCGGCAGACCTCCATGAAATTCTCCGCTTCCCCCCTCTGCTGGGAAGGGGGGACGAGAGTTGCCCCTGGTGGCACAGCGAGGCCTTGTTGGTATTTAGTGGCGGCGACTGCGGGTCAGGGTCACAGCTCCAAGGGCAGCGCCCTGTGAGAGACTTGTGTTGACGGGCAGCCCGGTGTGGGAGTCTGTGTGGCGCGGCTGCACAGTGTGTTGGGAGTGAGGGACTATTGTGTTGACGGGTAGCCCGGTGTGGGAGTCTGTGTGGCGCGGCTGCACAGTGTGTTGGGAGGGAGAGACTGTGTGCGCGGGTGCATGTGGCGGGGTGTAGTGTTGCACGGCTGAACAGTGGGCGAGCCTGTGTGTTAGTGGGCGAGCTGGACAAGAGGGGCGTGCACGTGTGAGACAGTGACTCGTGGGTGTTGGCCTGTGTGCCGCCCCTTCCCCCCGTGTGAGACAATTGCTCGTATTCGTAGTCACATACCATGATTGCTTGTGGTAATTGCTATGATTTTGTTCCATTTCTACTCAGTTAAAATTATTCACTTGATCTTGTAGCTGCCATGGAAAGTACTGGAGCAATCATACAGTACTCCTATTGCAATCACAACAGAGCTGGCATGACATATTGATTTAATTAAGACAAGACAAAAAGTGAACAATGACCACGTACAATGATGGTATGTGACTACGAATACGGGCAAGTGACTCGTGGGTGTTGGCCTGCGTGCCGCTCCTCCCCCCACCCCCCACCCCCCTGTGTGAGACAGTGACTGTACAGTGGACGCTAGGGGAAAGAATAAAAGCAATGTACAGCAGCAAGTGTTTCCTTGCAGTCCTTCCCGCTTCCTCCAAGGCCCCGAGCCGTTACTTGTGTGACGGAGTTGAGGGTGGTGGGTTGCCCCCCCCCCCCTCCTTCGTTACAATATACTACAAGGTCATGCCTTGAGAACTTCCGCGGGTCTAGAGTGAACGGAGAGGCCCTGGCATTAAGATGGCGCCCAGTAGCGTTTAACATAGGGCCTATGTGTGGCGGTTCCCTGTATTATCAAGAGACCCTGGCTGGCCTCTGACCGGGTTACCTAGAATTCAATTTTTGATAATTTTACTCCCTATGTCGAGTTGGTCACCTTAAACACGTAGGAGTCACGACATAATGCACTTGTAATGTTTATGAGTGTAGCTATAGTTATTTTAGTAACATAAATCTATTATTTATGTGAAAGGTTGGAACAACGGCCAAGCTGTGTGTTGGTTACCATGGTGACTCCTGAAGAGTCAGAGGCACTGTCGTTGTATTCGTCAGACTCAAGAACCATTTATACAGCCTCAGCTAGTGAGAGATGGTCCTTTGCAGGGTGAAGGCGTCGAGCGCGATCGGACATGACTGTTCACCTGAAAGAATGGTCTAGGCGCGCGAAGAAATCAAGCTGTGAGGGGCGCGGGAGGGATGGGAGATGAGTTGCTAAGACGTGTATACTTGACTCACATTCTGACTCACGATGTGTGTGAATATTGAAACGCTATGACCATTATGTACGGAGATACAAGGTTGAAAAGTTGCGACGACTGAGAGCCGTCAGCGGGGCTGAGCGTTACACACATATGCGAAGGCTCAGAGTCATCAGTTGGGCTGTACGGGTTAAAGTGATTTGTATATGCTGTTTTGTGCATCTGTGTCATGTTGTAAGTGCTCTCCTTAACAAGAACCAAATTATTAGTGATGATATTAAATTTATCATATTGCTTTTAGGTAAATGTTGATCAAAATCTTTGCCAGCTGCAAACATAACTGCACCGCTATGAATATAAAACAGAATTAAGTAATACTATTTGTGATGGGACAATGTGAATATTGGACAAAATGTAATAAGGGACTGTGGGATACTGGGATAGTATGATAGTTCCGACAGTGACATATGCAAGGGAGACCTGGATATGGAATAAATGCCAGATGTAAAAGGAGACTTCTGCCCTTGAGGGAGTTCCAAAGAACAGGCATTAATGTAGATTATACTAGGCTGGACTTATGTGATAATGTCCATGCACTGTTTTTAAGTAAAATTCTTTCTGTTGATATTTTCAGTTATAAGAGAAACATGAAAATTTTACATACAGTACCTGAGTGCATTTTAGAAGCCAAATACTAAGAACACACTGCTTCTTTCTTAACCTGTAAATCATTATATTTTCTATTCTACAAGGCAGTGTGAACAAGCATTCAGTATGTAACACTAAATGTATCTTCTTTTTATTCTAGGTTACATTCTGGTTCTGTAATGGGGTGAGTGAAGGTCTAGCAAGAAGCATTGAAGAAAAAAGTGTTTTAGTCAAGGGAAGAAGAATAGTAGATCAGGACCTTGGACTTCCTGATTTCTCCATCGAAGACTCCGACACTGAGACTGATGAGACCAGTAATGCCTCATGCTACTCAGATGTTTCAGAGGAAGAAGGAGTAGTCCTTACAGACCATAGTAAAGAACTAAATACAGAAACAGTTGATAACTTCTCTCCGGTGGGAGTGAAATCAGAGAGAGTTGGTATTTCATTGAACTTGAATAGCAGTGCAGATGTTTCCCCTCTGGAGAATACAGATTCTGGTTTCAGTGACCAAAGTGCTCATAGTATAAGTGGATTAAGTTTACATGAAAATTTAGCTGATGAAGAACGAGTGGTTTGGGTTAACCTTGATGTCACAGCCATGATAGCATATGTATCATCCACAAGCAATGGTGGGGCGAATTTAGTTTTCCAAGACAAGGTCATAAATGAACAGGCTGCTTGTGAGAGAAAAAATCCTGTAAAGAAAACCCTGGATGGGTATTTTAAAGGTAAAAATTTTAATGATACTGAATTTGTGGTTCATATGATATACTGTAATAGTGTTGTAAAAAAGTATATGTAATAGCTTTTGATTTTGTTGATAAAAAAAAAAAGACTATGCTTGTAATGTTAAACTGGGTGTGTTATTTTGTGTGGCTATTCACTTGTACTTTTATTATTATGCAGGAAGAAAATTGGTGGCATGCAGAGAGGCTGTGGATCACTTTCAGGCGATTGTGAATGTGGTTGGAGGAGATGGCGAGAAGGCAAGGGCCAAGGAGCTGCTGGTCAGACTCACAGTTGTACCTGGACAGGACTTTTTCAAGGTACATGATTTTAACATACACTTGATGTTTTGAATTCCAACAGCAATTTATAATGTTTTGAACTCCAATGGCAATTTATCTAGCAAATATAATTAAATTATGTTATGGTGAATGACAGAGTGTAAAATGGAAGAAATTGAGAAGAAATATGACAATTGCTAGGCTGGAATGAAAGGGGCTTCCGTTATTGAACTGTTTACAAATTATTGTGTTTTACTCTGTCACAAACTTGATTGATTTCAAACCTTGCAGTCATAATAAACCAACCAGGGTTGGAGAGCAGTGTGTTCATGCGCAGATTATATTTTGTCATACATGAAGCCTTCTCGCAAATGTGTGGAGTAGCACAAAACCCAGAACAGCTTGTTTGCAAAGATACCCACCCTTAATACACATCTTGAATATACAAAATCAGTTCAAGAAAGCCAGTAATCTTTTTACAAAAAAAATTGAATACGTATTATGAATTTTGAAATTTGAAGTAGTTTTTAATGTTCTAACATAGAACCACATCTCTCATTCAGCCCTATACCTACCATTCACATTCCTGGATGCTTGGGCCCCTGTAACTCAATGCCTCCTTGACCCCATCTCACTTTCTTGGTCTTTCCCTCCCTCTTGTAGCTACATGTGATCTATATTTTCTTAATCATTCTCTCCATCTATTCTTTCCATTTGGCCATACCACTTCAGTACTCTGGTTTACTCTCTTCAGTAAGCCACGCCGGTTTTGGCACATTTCTTTGACCCTTTTATTTCTCACTCCATCAACCCATCTTTCCCCAGATATTATTTGTTTTACAATGATATGTATTCCTGGAAAACCTATATGTATGCCAATTCTTTCATAGCATGCGTCCGTTACAGATGTCCTGGAACCTCCAAAGCCGCTAGTATAAAACAACATTCCATGTCATAAAACTATTTTTATGATCTAGAATAGCATAAGTAGGCTAAAAGCACATCATATAACAAAAGTGACATACAATTGTACATATTATTAATGACGGGAGAGTGCTGTAAGCAATCAAACAAATCATGGTTACCCAATAATTCTGGTCTTGTGTAGTCCAGATTGTTAATCCAGTGTCCCTTCAAGACTGAGAGACAGGTGGTGCCCTAGAGCACTCATTCATAATCCTCCAAAAGACTTCAAATGGTTATAATAATTAAGGCCACCAATTATAATTATTCCCGTAAGTTCTTCAGTACAACTATCACATTTATTGGCTAATGCTCATTTTGGCAGTACCAATTGGCCATGATAGCTGAGGGTTAGTTGTATTATGAAAATGTAATAAAATAATTAATGTCAGGCAAACATAAATATCTAAATATATATAAGGTCAAACAAAAAAAATGCAGTAAGAGGATGAATGCAAGTGATAGGAGAGTGTGTGAGAAAAATGTTGCAGAGGACTTGTAAATGCATATTATTTTTGTAATATTGAAGTCAAATTTTAATATTATAATATTGTTTTGTATGTTTAGGATGTGACAATGTTTTCATCATTTATGACAACCTGCTTTGTGTCAAGTGCTATCCCACATGTTTGGTAAAAGGCCTTGGTATGAAAAAAATATTGTACAAAAGGTTTGCACATTGTTTCAATTATTTGTGATCGATTTGCTTAGAGTTATGCCACCCCATGTTTTTGGAGACACACAAACCTCGATTTCCCGGACTTCCATTTCCCGGATATCGGATTTGCCAGACAAAATCCGAGGTCCGGGGATATGTCAAAGTCCCGGACAATTTTTTTTTTTTTTTTTTTTTTTTTTTTTTTTTTTTTTTTTTTTTTTTTTTTTTTTTTTTTTTTTTTTTTTTTTTTTTTTTTTTTTTTCCCCCCGTTGAAATGCCTGGTCCTGTTCGTAAATTGACAAAGTTGTCCAGCGGTCCGAGCGTCTCCTGTCACCCCTGGTCAGTGTCCGCGCCTCCCGCCAGGTGGCAGCATGCTCAGCGGTCGTATTGTTTACGTTTGGACACACGACACTCACGGTTCACCTGCACGGCCTCCGTTAGTCCCCTGACCCCCACTGCCCCTGGTGCAGGAACGTCTCTTGAGACTATTGAACACTTTCTGCTGCCTCCCGCCAGGTGGCAGCATGCTCAGCGGTCGTATTGTTTACATTTGGGCACACGACACTCACGGTTCACCTGCACCACCTCCGTTAGTCCCCTGACCCCCACTGCCCCTGGTGCAAGAACGTCTCTTGAGACTATTGAATACTTTCTGCTGCCTCCCGCCAGGTGGCAGCATGCTCAGCGGTCGTATTGTTTACATTTGGGCACACGACACTCACGGTTCACCTGCACCGCCTCCGTTAGTCCCCTGATCCCCACTGCCCCTGGTGCAGGAATGTCTCTTGAGACTATTGAACACTTTCTGCTGCCTCCCACCAAGTGGCAGCATGCTCAGCGGACGTAAAAGTCCGCGGCGGGGTAGTTGATATTGGCGGTTGCCGGACAGTAAATACTAGAGTAGGATAAACATCCGGGGGTGGGTAATGGCATCGGACTGTTGCAATTACCAGACTTTTGCGGTTCCCGGACCAGTGCTCCCCCTTATTAGTCCAGGAAAACGAGGTTTGTGTGTATTGATTTATTGTACTTTTTGAACTTTTGCCTATACAGGTACCTTATACGTGTGTATATATATATATATATATATATATATATATATATATATATATATATATATATATATATATATATATATATATATATATATATATATATCAGGCACCTAGAATTGAAAAGGCACAAGTGCCACTTTTAAAAAGCTGAGAAAAACGCGCTTAAAGTTTAATCTAAGAAAATCAAGATATGAAACGGCACAAGCGCCACTTTTTATCAATGAAAAAAATGCCCCTAAAGTGTTTTCAAAGTAAATCTGCAACAAATTAACATATTGTAATGTAGTTTGTTTGCGTTTTTCTCAGTTTTTTTAAAGTGGCGCTTGTGCCGTTTCAATTCTAGGCGCCTGATATATATATATATATATATATATATACACACACAGTCGACCCTCGATTTAACGGACTTCGGATTTAACGGACTCCTTTCGCGAGACAAATTTGCGGGCAAGAATGGCATATCAGACCGCTTATCGCCGCTCGATAGTCAACTCAACATAATTTTTGTTGTTTGATTTTGGAATGCTTGGGTTTTAAGGAGCTTTAATGTATCAGATATTAAGATATATAAGGTAGGAGCCTGTGTTGCTAGTGATTTAGTTGTAGAAGGTGTGTATGTGGGTTAAAATAGTTAATATTAGTACGTATTACAATTTTTTTACTTCTTCTTCTTGTGACCTCTTTCTTTTAAGTTTCGTTTCGTAGGTCCTCTCCTCTCTTCTCCTCTAGTGTTAGCCGAAGCTACCACCCCAGGAGACTGCAAACCGTCACACACCCACAGCTGTTCGCCTGCACTGTTTTCGTCGATGGTAAACAAACACGGCTCCGACACCCAGGCAGGCTATCGCTGCTATACACTTACTTATGTATATTGTCAATCGTAGACAAGCATAACTAGCTAAAAACGTGCATGGATGCGTTCATGGTTGGCTCGTCGGAACTCGTCAGATTTGTCCTCTGACATCGATGGAAAAAGTGCTAGTGTGACGGCGCCTTTAAGTGTCCGCCAGTCGGAGCACATAGTACAGGGAGGTCCCGAAGATATGAGCAGTTAGGTTCCACCTGGCATACTCATAAAGTGAAATCTCGTATAACAAAATACATAACTAATGGTAAAATATAGGTTTGGTTCCAGGACCCCATCAAAGACATATTTTCAAGCTAAAATAAACTATACCAAACACAACAAACACACATCATCTATATTACCCACACTGTACTACCTATTCTGTAGAAAAACATTCTGAAAGAGAAAATAGCACACAAAAGGTTGTACTGTAGAGGGACGGGGCTGTACAAGACGTTGTACTGTAGGGGATGCCGCGTAATACAAGAGAGGGTAGGGTAGGTAAGGGATAAGGGAGGGGTGTGCAGACTTCTTCCACTGCCCACAAACTCGTCTCTGCGCATCTGAATCATTGTACATTGTTTTGTACACTTTAGCTAGACACGGGTTACACCAAACACAGAGTTCACACACAGGTTTATTTCGGCGGGAATATATAGGTACAGCGGAGAAATGCCACGAGGAACAGAGAGAGGAGGAGTGGTGTCCTCTCACTGTGGTGGTAGGTAGGTAACTGCCAGAAGCTGGTCTAGGAAGCCAGGGCGGGAACCCAGCAACGGAGGTGCGGGAGGAATTTGGGTCATGAGCGAGTCAGGTCCACGCCAGGTGTTGACTTGACCTTTAGGGGTAATTAGCCAGGTGTGCGGCCCCAAGCTTGGGGCCACCACAACATCATCATACAGCCCAGATGCATACGTGGTAGGGCGCGCATTTTGAACTTGATATTTTACTCACCCCAGTTTGAATGTCGTAGCATTGGATTTTCGATCTCGGATATTGAAAATAGACCCTAATTTACTCAGCTCGTATCATTGATTTCTCGTATACCGAATGCTCGTATAACGGGACCTCCCTTTACAGGGAGGTCCCGAAGATACGAGCAGTTAGGTTCCACCTGGCATACTCGTAAAGCGAAATTTTGTATAGCGAAATACATAACTAATGGTAAAATATAGGTTTGGTTCCAGGACCCCATCAAAGACATGTTTTTCAAGCTGAAATAAACTATACCAAACACAACAAGACGTTGTACTGTAGGGGACGCTGCGTGATACAAGAGAGGGTAGGGTAGGGTAGGTAAGAGACAAGGGAGGGATGCGCAGACCTCTTCCACTGTCCACAAACTCATCTCTGCACATATGAATCATTGTACATTGTTGTGTACACTTTAGCTAGACACGGGTTACACCAAACACAGAGTTCACACACAGGTTCATTTCGGCGGGAATATGTACACAGCGCGCCAAAGTATTGTTCGCGACATCATAACACAGCGCTTCCATACGGGAATTCAGAAAATGTACTCTATGGCAGCCTACTGACTTCCGAGAGAGATATCTTACATATGGCAGCTTGTTTAAGGCACGGGCAGTCCATCAAGACCGTTGAGGAATGTTCAGATGCCACTTGTCAATTATAGACGAAGCATTTTGAAAAGTATCACTTTACTCCCCACGAGTAATTTGAGCAGACGTGCGTGCGCTGGTATTGCTCTCAGTATTTCCATAATGGGTGGCAAGAAAGACCTAACAAAGGACCAAATCAAAGTGATTGTATCCCTACACAAGGCAGAGAGACCATTTGAAGAAATAGCAAGGATTGTGGGTGTTACGAGGAGATGTGTGCAGAAATGGGTGGAGAGTTTCACGGTGGGCTGGTGGGTGGCGACAGCCGCGACACCGTAACATTATAAGTGGCCAGGGTGAGGATGTAAAAGTCATATCGCAATATTTTTCTTGCTCTTATTTGAGGATGGGCATCCACTTGACGTTTTATGACATTTAGGGTGCTTGCTGATGTTTTACATCCTCACCCTGGCCACTTCTACTGTTACGATGTCGCGGCTGTCGCCACCCACCAGCCCACCGTGAAACTTTCCACCCATTTCTGCACACATCTCCTCGTAACACCCACAATCCTTGCTATTTCTTCAAATGGTCTCTCTGCCTTGTGTAGGGATACAATCACTTTGATTTGGTCCTTTGTTAGGTCTTTCTTGCCACCCATTATGGAAATACTGAGAGCAATACCAGCGCACGTTTGCTCAAATTACTCGCGGGGAGTAAAGTGATACTTTTCAAAATGCTTCGTCTATGATTGACAAGTGGCATATTGAAATTCCTCAACGGTCTTG
>JACEEZ010023950.1:107875-112875 GCA_016584305.1 Chionoecetes opilio
AGGGAGGTCCCGTTATACGAGCATTTGGTATACGATATATATATATATATATATATATATATATATATATATTACACAGGGAGGTCCCGTTATACGAGCATTCAGTATACGAGAAATCAATGATACGAGCTGGGTAAATTAGGGTCTATTTTCAATATACGAGATCGAAAATCCAATGCTACGACATTCAAACTGGGGTGAGTAAAATTACCAAGTTCAAAATGCGCGCCCTACCACGTATGCATCTGGGCTGAATGATGATGTACAATGATTCAGATGCGCAGAGACGAGTTTGTGGGCAGTGGAAGAGGTCTGCGCACCCCTCCCTTGTCCCTTACCTACCCTACCCTCTCTTGTATCAAGCTGGACTCTCAGCTGGCTACGTGCCAGCTTCCTGTCTCCCACACAACATTACCACTTGTGAGTGTTATGCATGTTTTATGTTTAATTAATGTGCAGTTATGTTATTTTGTGTGCTATTTTCTCTTTCAGAATGCTTTTTCTACAGAATAGGTAGTACAGTGTGGGTAATATAGACGCTGTGTGTGTGTTGTGTTTGGTATAGTTTATTTTAGCTTGAAAAACATGTCTTTGATGGGGTCCTGGAACCAAACCTATATTTTACCATTACAGGGAGGTCCCGTTATACGAGCATTCGGTATACGAGAATCCGATGATACGAGAGGTGTAAATTAGGGTCTATTTTCAATATACGAGATCGAAAATCCAATGATACGACATTCAAACTGGGGTGAGTAAAATTATCAAGTTCAAAATGCGCGCCCTACCACTCCCAGGCTGGACAAGGGGATTTGGTTGACCCCAGTGAGGTCACCCCTAGCAAGCCGTGACCTGAAGGGTAATTAAGCATATGGCGCGGCCTGACATTTAGGGGTAATTAGCAGGTGTGCGGCCCCAACCTTGGGACCGCAGTCAGGTCACCCCTAGCAAGGCGTGACCTGAAGGGTAATTAAGCATATGGCGGGTCCTGACCTTTAGGGGTAATTAGCAGGTGTGCGGCCCCAACCTTGGGACCGCTACACTACCTTCTCTTGTATCACGCGGCGTCCCCTACATTACAACGTCTTTTTTGCTTGTTATGCATGTTTGATGTTTAATTAATGTGCACACATTGTGCAGTTATGTTATTTTGTGTGCTATTTTCTCTTTCAGAAGAGGTAGTACAGTGTGGGTAGTATAGACGCTGTGTGTTTGTTGTGTTTGCTATAGTTTATTTTAGCTTGAAAAGCATGTCTTTTTTTTTCTCTTTTTTTTTTTAATTGATGGGGTCCTGAAACCAAACCTATATTTTACCATTAGTTATGTGTTTCGTTATACGAGATTTGGCTTTACGAGTATGCCAGGTGGAACCTAACTGCTCGTATCTGCAGGACCTCCCTGTAGTTATGTATTTCGCTATACGAGATTTCGCTTTACGAGTATGCCAGGTGGAACCTAACTGCTCGTATCTTCGGGACCTCCCTGTATATATATATATATATATATATATATATATATATATATATATATATATATATATATATATATATATATATATATATATATATATATATATAATATATATATATATATATTTTATATATATCCATATCCATATCCATATATATATATATATATATATAAGGTTGCCCGTCACTAATCCGGCATCCACGGGACCTTAGGACTGCCGGATTTTCGAAATTTCCGGATTATTGATGTTTCGTCCCCTGACTCTACAGTCGCCACGGGATATACTGGGGCCCTTACCCACGTGTAGCACATTTGAAGGGCCCCAGTAAATATTGCCAACCCACCCTCTATGGGTAGATATGGCACATTTCGATGACATGTGGCAACCCTGTAGGCTCTAGTCTACCCCCTGTAAGTTATGCGTGAGTCAGTAGCTTATCAGTTGTCAGAGTGGGAGGACGTTTGCTCCGCTGAGTGATCACAAGCTCGTGGCCATTTTCTCACCCCACCTTTGTACCCAGCTGCGGCCACCACCAGTGAACAGACATGGGCCCTACCCAGCTCGGTGATGTGGAGAAGGCTCGTATTTTTTTTTTACATCACAAGGAACTGGCCAAGGGCACAACAAAAATGGGTAACACAAAGCCCGCTTAGTTGCCAGTCCCTATAAAGAAGACAGTAAGAGAATAAAATAAAAACAGAGGGGTAAGCCAATTTAGTTCGGGAGGTGTCTTGTTACTCTTCTTTTGAAAAGATTTAAGTCATAGGAAAGTGGAAAAATAGAAACAGGAAGAGAGTTCCAGAGTTTACCAGTGAAAGGGATGAAAGAGTAAAGATACTGATTAACTCTTGCATTAGGAAGATGGACAGAATAGGGATGAGAATGAGTAGAAAGTCTTGTGCAGCGAGGCCGCGGGAGTGGGGGAGGCAAGCAGTTAGCAAGTTCAGAAGAGCAGTGAGCATGAAAATAACGGTAGAAGAGAGCAAGAGAAGCAACATTGCGGCGGTGATTTAAAGATTGAAGACAGTCAGTCAGAGGAGAGGAGTTGATGAGATGAAAAGCTTTTGACTCAACCCTGTTTAGGAGAGCTGTATGAGTGGATCCTCCCCAAACATGTGAGACATACTCCATACATGGGCAGATAAGGCCCCTGTAGAGAGCAAGCAATTGGGAGGGAGAAAAAAAAGGACGCAGACGCCACAGGACACCTAACTTCTTAGAAACTGTTTTAGCAAGAGATGAGATGTGAGATTTCCAGTTCAGATTTTTAGTAAAGGATAGTCTTAGAATGTTCATTGTAGAAGAAGGAGACAGTTGAGTGTCATTGAAGAAGAGGGGATAGTTATCTGGTAGGTTTTGTCGAGTAGATAGGTGAAGAAATTGGGTTTTTGAGGCATTGAACAAAACAAGGTTTGCTTTGCCCCAATCAGAAATTATAGAAAGATCAGAAGTTAGGCGCTCGGTGGCATCTCTCCATGAATCACTTAGTTCCTGTTGAGTTGGACGTCTAATAAACGACGTTGAAAAATGCAGGGTAGAATCATCAGCGTAGGAGTGGATAGGGCTTTGAGTTAGACTTAGAAGATCATTAATGAATAATAGAAAGAGAGTGGGTGATAGGACAGAACCCTGGGGAACACCACTATTAATAGATTTAGGAGAAGAACAATGTCTGTCTACAGTAGCTGCAATAGAACGGTTTGAAAGGAAACTTAAAATGAAGGTACAGAGAGAAGGATAGAAACCGAATGAGTTTGGAAAGTTTGGTAGTTTGGAAATTAAAGATTTGTGCCAGACTCTATCAAAAGCTTTTGATATGTCAAGGGCAACAGCAAAAGTTTCATCGAAACCCCTAAAGGAGGATGACCAAGATTCAGTTAGGAAAGCTAGAAGATCGCCAGTAGATCGGCCTTTACGGAAACTGTACTGACGATCAGATAGAAGATTGTGAGCAGATAGATGCTTAAGAATCTTCTTATTAAGTATAGATTCAAAAACTTTAGAAAGGCAGAAAGTCAAAGCTATAGGACGGTAGTTTGAAGGATTAGAACGGTCACCCTTCTTAGGAACAGGTTGGATGTGAGCAAACTTCCAGCAAGAAGGAAAGGTGGAAGTAGATAGACAAAGACGGAAAAGTTTGACCAGGCAAGGTGCAAGTACAGAAGCTTAGTTTTTGAGAACAATAGGAGGGACTCCATCAGGACCGTAAGCCTTCCAAGGATCTAGGCCAGAAAGGGCAAAGAAAACATCATTACGAAGGATCTTAATGACAGGCATAATATAGTCAGAGGGTGGAGGAGAAGGAGGAACAAGCCCTTCATCAACCAGATGTGGAATTTTTAGCAAAGGTTTGAGCGAAGAGTTCAGCTTTAGAAGTAGGTGAGACAGCTGTGGAGCCATCTGGGTGAAGCATAGGAGGGAAAGATGTAGAAGAAAAATTGTTAGAGATGTTATTAGCTAGATGCCAGAAGTCACGAGAGGAATTTGATTCAGAAAGATTTTGACATTTTCTATGAATGAAAGAATTTTTGGTAAGTTGAAGTAAATATTTGGCATGATTACGGGCAGAAATATAAAGGGCATGAGTTTCAGGAGATGCATGCTTACGGTACCGTTTGTGAGCCACCTCTCTATCTCGGACAGCATGAGAACAAGCAGAGTTAAACCAAGGTTGACGGGCTTTAGGATTAGAGAAAGTGTGTGGAATGTACGCCTCCATGCCAGAGATTATGACCTCAGTTATGCGCTCTGCACAAAGAGATGGGTCTTTGACATGGAAGCAGTAATCATTCCATGGAAAATCAGAGTAGTACTGCCTTAGGTCTTCCACTTAGCTGAGTTAAAGTGCCAGAAGCACCTCCGCTTAGGTGGGTCCCGAGACGGTACCGGAGCGATAGGATAGGTTACAGAAATAAGATTGTGATCGGAGGAACCGATGATCACGAGATCACATCGGAGATGTATACTTGCCTTACGTGAGGAAAATGTGCCTGTCAGTGAGATAATGCGTCGGACAGGTCGTGGCAGGTCAACCATTCAGCGGCTGTGTAAGCAGGCAAGGGACCTACCACCAACAGTTGTTCCTCAGTATAAGAAACGACCTGGGCGTAAGAAAAAACGTCACAGCTTACAGACAGACTCCTAAAGCTTGCAGTGACTCGGAATCCAAGATTAACTGCAAAAGAACTAAAATACATGTACCCAGAGCTGCTAAAAGACTTCGCCATCCGGACGATACAGCACCGCCTCAAACACCATCTTGGCCTTCCAAGCAGGGTAGCCGCCCTAAAACCGTTACTGACTGACAAAATGCACCGCAAACGACTCGCATTTGAGAAACAACATAAGAACTGGAGTGTAGAACAGTGGAAAGGAGTATTATGGTCTGATGAGAGTACCTTTCGTGTAGTTACTTCCCACCGACTTCGTGTGCAGCGGCCGGTGAAGCGGAACAGATACGACCCCAGATACACAATAAGCTACTGCTACTGACTCACGTATCACTTTCAGGGGGTAGACTAGAGCCTAC